>VWZP01010715.1:512359-725362 GCA_013396995.1 Dicaeum eximium
CAGGGTTTTTTTTTTTTTTTTTTTTTTTTTTTTTTTTTTTGTGTTTGAGCATTTACAATCCCGTCTTGGTCTTCCTATGCAGAGCCTAATAAATTCGATTGAAGGTATGCTTAGGTTTCATCAGCTACAGAGAATAACTAAAAAAAAGACTAAGGTGACTATCAAGGTTAAGATTATAATAATATGATGCAGATAGTTTTTGTTTGCTTTTTCATTAGTCGTTAACCAACACATCTGTAATCCTCTGTGTGCTGATAATTTAGACTATGGTCTTGTGAATTCACTAAAAACACTGGACTTAGTTAGAGAACCTTCTAATGTCCAATAACGTGGTATTTCCAGGAACAGATGAGTGTTTCTGTTAATTTACTGTCAGTCTACCTGGAAGAGGCCAGTCACTGATTAAACACACACTGAGGACTAATCAATAAAGAGCCGTATCTTTGATCTATTTGGTGCTGTTTCTGACTACAAAAAGTAATGCTCTTAATGAAACGTGGCTCTCTTGCTTTTTCAGTGTAAAATCTTGTGTTTAAAATGTTTGCTTATTCAAACCCTTATGAAATAGTAACAAGAAATGGCTTTTGTTTACTTGTTTCAAACAGAGCAGTAGCAGCTGGCTCATGTTGGTGTTAACTGGTTTGAAGTTCTGTTTAGAGGTTTTTACACGTGATCCAGAAGTCATGTTTTGATCTTTGTCAATAGCAAACGGGAGGATTTCCTAAAGGTACAACTTACATCTATTTTGTAATGTTAAATAGGTCAAGTGTAGTGCCCCAGTGTCACAAGATGCAATTGCTGAATTCTCCAGGGATGAATCCTGGCTTAGCTGACAGAAGAGCCAGGGCCAGCACTGGGCATCTGTGTGCTGTCAGTCTGCTTTGACCTTGCCTCACAGATGTGTGTTTGATTTTCCTGCAGTGCAGTCTAACCTGTCTGTTCACTAGCACTGAACACCTGCTGCTCTTAGCTGTCTAAATGGTTTTTAAAAATCACAAGGGACTACCCCCACTGCACCATCACTCCAAGTGCTGCCTCCCTGACAAGTATCTCACTTACTTCTTCATGGTTCTTTGCAAATACCAGTTGAAACAAATGAATCCTTCACTGGCTTTAAGCTATCTGCTGTAAAGGATGCTAAGGTGTTCTATTGTTCCCCAGACAATGTCTGCCATAGCAAGCTGAAATGACACTGAATTTAAGTATGGAGGTGGAAGTTCACTCTTCCTTGCCAGGTATAGTTTTATTTTGTGTTGAAAGGCTTTATAGGCTTGCTAATCCCTTCCTTCTGGTGTTCTTACCATTTGGGATCGGCCAAACTGCTCTCCAATAAAAATAAAAATGATAAGGCTGCTGTCAATGCCTTTCTTTATTTCTCTCTGCTCTCCCCTCCTGCCCAGCACATGCTGTAGGTGTGAAAAGTTTCTAAAGATGTGAGTTAAGGCTATACCAACTTCTCTTATATCTCCAGATCTATTCTCTGGCTCACCCAGATCAGGGAGTGCTGTGGGGAGGACAGAGAAGCAGAAGCAAGATCCTCAGGCTGATCAATCAGCTGGGAGAGAAGCTGACTTCTCAGCAGCTGAGATGCTAATTAAAATGCTCATTTGACTTTTAAAACACAGCTCAGCACTGCACAGGATATGATCTACACACTGCTATGATGTTTTGATTGGTACCTCACTTTGCAAGTTGGGACTGAGTCTTGTGGTGCCCAGGTGGTTTTTCCAGTCTTTCTCAGAGTAGGCCACCATTCTAGAATTGCCCATCAATTCACAAAATATTGAACACCTGACATACATCTTCTAGTGCATGTGTTCTTTGTGCCTCTTTATGAATTGTTATATTTTCACCCTAGTCATCATCAGTTCTTTTCTTCTGAAGGCCAATTCAATAAATCAAAGGTGAAGGACAGAAGAGTAGGATAAAAGAGCAGAGTGGTTAAAAAACACTAAATCCTTTATAGCAAAACTACTAAATGGTGAGTGAGGTAGCAACAAGATTTTTGGTACACAAAAACACTGTGACTGTGCTGTACAGTATAACAAGGCATTACTGTGTTATTACAGAACTTGGGCAACTGTTTGGTCCCCAGACCAAAACACTACTGGGCATCCACAGCAGCAGCTTCTGGGCACAGATCCATGGGAACTCTGTGTTCTGATTTGAATGTCAAAACTGATTTTAGGTTTTTCTGGGCTCATCTGGTACTTGTGAGTAAGCCTTACAAAATTTAGCCACTGGAAATCTGTCAAAATAGAGTTGTGATCTCAGGCTTTCACCAGCAGCGACAAATCTTACACCAATCCCTTTCTAATTAGTAAATGAAAAATCTTCTTTGGTATTACATTTTCCTCTTGTGCTTCTATTGACAGGATTTAGTTCATTTCATAATCATCAATGCTGTCTAGATCCCCAAAACTAATAGGAACTTGAAGATGCACTTATGTTAAAAAGAAAAAAGGTGGGAAATTCTATTCTCTTGAATTAATCTGAGTAATAAGAAATCAAAGGAATATCCTACCATTAAAAATATCCTACCATAAAAAAACCAAAAACAACAACAAAAATAAACCCACAAAAAACCAACAAATAAAAACCCACAAATATTTTCACTGGATCTCTGGTCAACAAAGAAAGATAAAACTGACATATTTATTTGTACAAACCTGATCATAGTCTTTCATGTGCTTACAAAGTTAGAAGTAATAAAAGGGGCCCAGGATGTTATGTATTTGTATTGAAAAAAGAGTTTTACATTGAAATCAGGAAGAAAACCTGCAAAACACAGAGAAGAGTTCAGTAAGGTGACCTTCAACTGGAACATTTCTGAGGAATGACAGTAAATACCTTGGGACTTAGGTATCTACAGTGCTGAAAAGATCAAATTGAGCATGAAATGTACTATAACACTATCTCTTTCCTGTGAATGTAATTGGTATTTTTGCAATTATGAAAACTCCTGATATCATTCTTATTTTTTGAATAATACATATTCACAAAGTGAATACTTTTCATTTTTGAAATGTGTCAGTCACAACTCTAAGAGATCTACTTATCTCCAAATTGATCCAATAGGTGTCCAAAGATTGAAGAAATTTTAATTCTGACAAGTTTAAAGGATGTCTGTCTTTGAACAGTTTTCCTAACAAATAGTTGCTGGGAAATGAACCCCCATCAAAAGCAGAACAATAATTTGCTTGCCCTTTGTGATGTGGACCATACATTTAGCTTCTTGTATTTGAAAGAATGCCATCACAGTAAACAACTATTTACTTGTTTATAAGTAACTGCTTGGAGTATATTATTGGGTACAGAAGAAAAAAGGAAAGAAATATATGAAAGGAAAGCTGTTAGTACCTTTTACTGACTGTTTTTCTCTTTCACTATCTTGATGCTATACCTCTTTTCCTTTGGTTGTTGACCTCATAACTATCTGATGCAAATATTTATTCCTTATGGTAGATTCCTTATGGTAGAGTCTGTAAGATATCTTACAGATTGTCACATGCTTTTATAAGACAGCACTTCAGACAAAATACAAAAATCTCTGAGCTTTTCAAAGAATTATTTAATAAGACTAGGCAGACCTTTCATAGCTGCATTGAGATGGTTTCTTCCAGTCAGACAATACTCCTTGTTCTTAATATGTTCTTCTATTGGCCTATGAACAGTCATTCAGCCACAGAAGGAAAGAGACCAAAAGGTCACCTCAAATTTATCTTCTTCTATGACTCAAGTACTGAGGGAATCAGAATTCAAGCGTGTACGAGACCATTCTCTGCTGAATTAACTGTTATTCTGGGTACTGATTATTTCTCTTAGGTAGAAAATAAACCCTTGAAAGAGTGAGATTGAAATAATGTTTTCCTATTAGGATCTGCAATAAAGTCAATGCACTTATCAAAGCTGTCAAGGGGTCTAAGGTATCAGTATTGATTCCTGCATGGAGTTCTGGTTCTACTGAGATCAACATAAAAAACCCCACTGGTCTCAATGAGGCCAAGATTTCATTATTTTTCTTTCCATGTTAATAACAAGAGTAAATTTCCAACAGTCTCATTAAAATAACCTGATATTATATTACACAGAAGGGTTCTCTTACCACTCATAATAAATAATGGGAATAGAAGAGCAACAGAAAAGGCAGAAGTAACATGAATGTGAACAGGGATAGGAGCTGAGATTGCAAATATTTAGAGGTTATGAGTCCTTTTCACCCTTAGAGATATTAATGATCCCCAGCTTTAGTTCTCAAAGAACCCATTTTCTATCCTTGCATTATTTTCCAGAATTAAGTTCAAATTTCCATGGGAAATATAAAAGGGATCAAGACTTATCTATATAACAATTTATAAGGCCTTCATTCACCAACAGCAGTTTCCTCTCTTGCTCTCAGATATTCACACAACATTTGAATGCCTTGAAAATATTAATGAATTTATGCTATGACCTCCTGGAGAATTAGAGTAGAAATATTATCTCTATTTTACAGCTGGAGAATGGAGACAGAGAGACTTTGTGATGTGCCTGACATCTCTCACTGGATTTTTCAAACTCCATATTTAAACCACAACACTTTCTTAGCTTCTGATTATCTTTGCTTTGGGGATTCTAGCTTATTTAAATTCTGTTCTCTTGAACACTTTTCTCTAGGCCAAATCCATGCAAAACTGATTCTTAACCTCAACAAATATCTAGAAAACCCCTTGTCCAGAAGAAAGCCAGAGTTTTTCCTGGCTGCTGTAACTTGTGAGGCAACAAAAAGAGAGCCAAAACCAGACTCTGAAGGATCTCAAGACTTCTTTGCAAACATAATAATGGCACACAGACTCAGACGTAACAGATTTCCTCATCTCAATTTTGCCTGCAATAAAGTTACTAGTAGTTCTTCAAACTGAAGTTATATTGTTTGCACTATTGAAGTTATTGGTATTTTGCCACATTTTTTTTTTCTGAAGCTCTCTCCTTAATTAACTGTGAGGGTGTCTTGGGCTACTTTTATGTATAGCTTTAATTTTATGAGGGCTGAATTGCATTGTCATGATGCCTTTCACTTTGCAATGAATCTACATACCTCATAAATCTGTCTTGATTTAAAAACTTAAGAATGCAAGTGGATGTTTTGTTTGCATTCTGTTTTGTAAGGAGGACAGGAGCAGCCAGGTTTGCTGTGCTGCTGCAAGGAGTCAGGTGCATTATGTGGTACCCCATGCTGCTGTGGTTAGACTGCCTACAGCTCCCAGCTGTTTTGCTAAGGGTTATCTAAGTGTGCTACTTACATATACTTACACATAGCTATCATTTAGTAAATGTTTTATTTGTTTTCTAACTAACTGCATCAAGCCAAGTATTTTAAACTAGAAATTTAATCTTTCCCTAGGATCTACTTTGCACAAACCTAGAATTCAGTTATGCCTTTGTATAGGTGTTTATACAAAGGTAGTTTATTCTATATGACAGAACACACTTATGAGTTTTGAGACCTTTATAATACCTTAATGATACATAATAAGCTGCATACTAAAGGAACCAACATATCTTCTCCCTGAACATATTGAAAGCCAGGATGCTCATGAAGTGTTCTCCAGGCCTTACAAGGTGACAAATGCAGTAAAATGAAGCAAGAGGAATGAAGTTATTGGAAAGTTTGTTCATTCAGGAAGGATCAATACACACTGCTGTGGACTCCTTTCCACCACTCTTGGCTTGGAGAATTATAGAGTGGAAACTTTGAATGCTGCCTTAGGGAAGAAGACTGAGGAAAAAGCCATGGAGCAGAAGTCTTCCCATAAAATCACTGCTGTAAATAATATCTGGCTTCGATTTTCCTTTTACTTATACCCATTTCACATTATGGAAGTACTACTGACTTATTGAATCTGTTACTGACTTCCATATGAATAAGGAATGTTAGAGCTGGGTTGATTATATTTTAGCATGAAACAATCTGTCAGTGACAAAGCTGAAGGACAGAGTGAACTTATTTTGTGGTTTTCCTGGTTTATTCAATATAAAGAATTTTGGACATCTAGAAATTGGAAAATTCTGGACGCCACCAGTGTTGACTGATGCAATGCAATGTCTGCCTTTCAGCAACCTGAACTGTCTTCAGAATAGGCCCTGCTTTGAGAAGGTGTTTGGATCAAAAGGTTTCCAGGTTCTCCTTCTAAACTTTGTTGATTTTGTGTTCCTACTCAGGGTAAAGCCATAATTATACAGAGCCCCGTCTGTGGTGTTCCACATGCCCAAGTTTCCCAGTGCTTCCAATTCCAGAACTAAGTGCAGCATCAGGTTCCAGGTCAGGTTCTGCCCTGATCTTGCTCTACACCTGAGTTAATGCACCCTGAGCACCACGGTACCGACACTGTCACCTTCTTTTGCTTCCAGCAGCACCTCTCACCTTAACACCAAATCCTTGAAGTCTAATACAAAGCACAACCATGGAATCATAGAATCCTCAGCTGGAAGGGGCCCATAAGGATCACAAGTTCAGCTCTTGTTAATAAGTTAATAAACCAAAGCTCCCCTGTAATAACTAAGTCTGGAGGCCATTTGTTCACTGCACCCTGTTTTCTTATGGACTCCTGGTTCTGGGAAAGGACACCAAGTCTGCCCATTCTTCATGAAGCCAAGTAAAGTTCTGGACAGATTATGACAGTTCAGACAGGTTATGATATGAAAACCACAACAGTAATACCAGACCCAAGACAGCTGAAGAAGCAGCACAGCTGTGTTTTCATGGTGCTGAATCAGCCAATGTCCACTGTAAAGTTAATCTGCCCAAGGAGGTGCCTGTACACTACAGAGAAGTGGAGGTTTCATGTGCATACTGTTCACTGACATTTGCAAGATTTGCAACTCCACTTGCAGTCACTGAATGAAAATGAAGCAATTTGGTTTAATAATGCAGATGTCAAAATATTAAACATTCAGGACAATTATATTGGGAAACTGTCATCATCAATTTTATTTATTTTTCTTATTTTGGAATTGTTTGAATGGTATATTTCCCATTGTGATGAAAGATTATTAACAGAGGAACTGAGCTGAAGCTAAATCACTCATAAATCCATCTTTCAGTAAGGTGACATGTCATTAACTCAGGCACTGGAACAAGTAAGATCATTAAATATTATGACACACTTCATCCGATTCCTCCGCAAAATAATTTTCTTAATGTTGTTTTTGTAAAGGAAATTAGTATCAGTCAATTAAACATGGACATGCACAATTCTAATTAGATATTTTGTCAATATCATAAAAACAATATGTTTGGTGCCTTAGCTAGTATATATCCAAAGTGTGTCAGAAATATTTGGATTCACTTTTATAAGAGTAACCCATTTTCCAACATAAGAATAACCCGTGGCCTATTTCTGTCATATGTGACTCAGGGGGCTTATTGCCCTAAAAGAGATGAAGAAGCCTGCTTAATACAGGGTGAAAGGTGGGCAGGTAGGCCAGAGGAAGCAAATGACACCATTCCACCGAGGGCTGGACCTGACTGCAACCACTTTTGCTTCTCCTACAAGGCAGTGGGATCATCATGATGACATTGCTTGGGAATTGACACTGATCTGAAATTATTCTGATCTGATGCTAATGAAGATATGCAGAGCAATTCAAGCTATCATTGCTTTAATCACATAAAGAATGCTCTTAGGTTCTTGAACTTGGTGGAGGGTAGAATTAGGGAGTAAATAATTGAAAGTGTAAGAGGAAAGAGATAATGCTACAGAATTCTCTACATAAAATGTAGTGTCCCTTTCCAGAGATAATGTAGGTGTCATATTTCTATGATCAATTATTTAGATGTTGATAAGTTCAAATAACTTTATTATTAAATCTGAAAAGAGGACCTGTTTTTCTTTGACCTGTAGATAGCCCAGATACTTCTAATGAGTATTTTGCTTTGTTACATTATTATTACTTGGGAAGTGTGTGAATATATCTATTTATTCATTTATCTACTTGGTCAGCTTATTAACTGCTCTACATAATTTCTCCCTTATTGTTTGAGAAATAATGGGAAGTGTCCTAAATCAAATAAAATTTTTAACTGAGCAATTTTTCACATTTTTGTCAGGATTTATGGGATCTGTCTAGGTGAAAATGAACTTTTTCTGTAACCACTGGGAGAATTGGGATATGAATTACCAGTAAACCGGTGTGCCAGTTGAAGAACAGATTTCATCTAGCCTGCAATTATCCATACAATTTAACTGTTAATATTAGAAGAAAATAAGCCCCATGTTAGAGTTTTGGTGTACTTACACTGCCTAGGATAATACCCAGAAGCCTTTCATATGATAGCACAGTCCAAAGACCTCACTTCATGGGTTAGGCCACACAGTTTAGGGTGGTGAGGCTTCCTGGCTGTACACCATGAGCTGGGCTGCCTTGTTTTCTCTCAGCCTGGTACCAAAAGCTCCCAGTGCATGTCTGGGCAGTGCACTGACTCACAGCCACGCTGCTGAGGCAGAAGGTCAGATTGGAAGCTGCAAGGGTTAAACAGTAAGGTTCAGCCACACTTGAAGGTGAGTCAGACAGGAGATATTTGCAATAAAAAAAAAGCAAACCGGCTTGATTATAATCAATCTTAGATCCTTCTGAATAATTTGGCCACTCTCCTGTACCAGCTCAGTACTGGATTGGAATACTTGTGATGGCCATGGGATGGGATTGCATGAGCAAACAATCCTTGTTCCAGGCACAATGGTACAACCTTTTTCTATGGACAACTCCCAGAAACTAGAAAGAGAGCTAGGAAAAGTCCTTAGCTCCTGAAAATATTTTTAGCTCTTGATCTGGTCTTCTGATCTTGATCTCTGATACTATAAAATCACTGAATTGTCTGGGTTGGAAGGGATCTTAAAAATCATCAATTCCAACTCCCCTTCTGTGAGCAAGAACACTTTCCACTAGACCAGGTGCTCAGAGCCCTATCCAGCCTGGCTCTGAACACCTCCAGGGATGGGCAGTCCACACCCTCTCACGACAAACTGGTCCAGTGTCTCACCATTCTTATAGTAAAGAATTTCTTCCTAATATTGAATCTAAACCTACCTTCCTTCATTTTAAGGCCATTTCTCCTTGTCCTATCACTACATGACCCTCCTAGACCCCACAAGTCTCTCCCCAGTTTTCTAGGAAGCCCCTTTTAGGTATGGAAGGAGGTACTTCTATGGCAGAGTAACCCTTGGAAGAGGGTCTACCTGCACTTTATTAAAGCCTTTGAAGCTGTCTCCCAAAGCATTCTCCTGGAGAAACTAACTGATCATGACTTGGATAGGTGCACGGTTTCCTTGGTGAAAAACAGTGTGGCCAGCAGGACCAGGGCAATTATTGTCCCTTTGTACTCAGCACTGGTGAGGAGGCCACGCCTCAAACCCTGTGTTCAGTTCTGGTCCCCTCTCTACAAGAATCACACTGAGGTGCTGGAGCATGTCCAGAGAATGGCAGTGGAGCTGGTGAAGGGTCTGGAGCATAAATCTGATGAGGAGCAGCTGAGGGAGCTGGGGGTGTTCAGCCTGGAGGAAAGGAGGCTCAGGGGTGACCTTATTGCAACCTTATCTCTACCACTACCTGAAAGGAGGTTGTAGCCAGGTGGAGGTTGGTTTTTTCTCTCATGTAATATGTGACAGGATGAGAGAAAATGACCTCAGGTTGCACCAGTGCAGGTTTAGATCAGATACTAGGAAGAACTTCTTCGCTGAAAGAATGATCAAGTGTTGGAACAGAGAAGTGTTGGAATCACATCCCTGGGGGTATTTAAAAGACATGTAGATGTGGCACTTAGGGACAGTGTTTAGTGGTGGACTTGACAGTGCTGGATTAATGGCTGGTACTCAGTGTTATTAGAGGTCCTTTCTGACCTAAACAAGTCTATGATAATTCTGCTCCGGGTGGAATTTTCAGTGCAACAGCAATCTGGCAGTTCCTTTTAGTTCCCAGTGGAATAAGACATCTACTGCTTCCCTGCCTAAGCCCAGGGCTAACAGGAGTTACAGTTCTATTTTCTCCCCATTCTGCCCAAACCAGAATTTTAAGTTGAGGCCCCTTTTTCTTACCACATGTAAGTCTAAAAAGAGTCCATAATAACCAATGTAAGTTTTTCATGTTAGTAGAGAGTCTGCACACAGTAAAAGAAAGAGAGAAGAAAAGAAGAAAGAAAGGAGAGCAAACAGGACCTTGATTCCACTCACTGCAAAACTTAACAAGGAAAATTGTCCTCACTTCACTCATACGAGAAAACAAAGTGCTCTGCCACACACAGTCACCCTCTTACAGCCTTTCTTCCTATTTTCCTGATGCTGTTAGAGACTACTGTCTCTAGTCAGTCATCCTTGCTGTAAATTTCTTTAAATTGTAATTGGGCAGTCTTCCAGATTCTGAGGGACCCTTTTGCCAGAGGGACTTCTAGGGACATAGCCCCTACATAGCCCCTATTTTCTGAAATTGAGGACTGATACATTGAGAGAACAATACAATTCCTTGTTTGTAGCAGAAATCTTGTTTTACCAGCAACTATTTTTAAGGAACCCCATTATGAAATATGTATAGTTGTACCTTCATGTTCCTGTATTTCATTTTCTGTCAAAGAAGACTCCACATGTAAGAAGGTCATGGCCTGTGTTTGTGTGTGCAACACTGGAATTTGAACCTTAGCCTCTTGACCTGCTGCCCACCTTCTTAAGGATCACAAACATAAGCAGATTTTGAACCAGTTTCCCCAAATCAGCGTAATGTTTCACTCTCCCTGTGTATGTGTCTCTTAGCCACGTGCAAAAGCCCCACACATACCAGGCTGGGAGGATGGGTCAAGGCCTGTTTTATTGACCAGCAGAGCTGGCCTGGGTGACTCCTCTCCTGCTGGCAGCCAGAGTTGCCTGCAGCAGGTCAGCCAGGGGGGTAACCCTCGCAAGTCCTTTGGCTTGTGAGCAGGTGGAGAGAGAAATGGCATGGCTGAGATTAAGGGCTGGGACCTACCTGCTCTGGAGAGCAGTGGAGCTGCCTGGTAGTACTTCCAGGTGTCCTTTGGATAGCAGAAGAATTTGTATCTAAAGTGTGTTTTGTTCTGTAGCCCACTCCCTAAACTCAGCGCCCCCCACTCCCTACATCAGGGACCTGATGTGTGTCAGGGGAAGCAGTGTCAGCCCAAAGTGGTCATAACCAAATTCAGCCACCTGCCTCAGTGGGCTGACCAGGGCAGGACAGTGGGACTTGCACCCATGTCCAGGGCTAGCCTTCACCCACTGTGCCACATACCCTCAAATGGCTGGAAAACTGCTGGCTTTGAGCTTTTCCTCTCCTCTTGGTGGGGTATCACGGTCCCTGGGAAATGTCTGATCTCTAGGGTATCATAACCTTCTCTCTTGGGCTAAGTTTTGCCCTCTGGGTTGACAAATCATGTCTGGTTTTGAACTCTTTTATTACAGCAGAGTTGCATCAGCTCACCTCTGCTGGCTTCTTGCGCTATGCTATGGAAATGTTCAGCAAGGGCTGGCACTATCTTTCCAGCCTAGGTTTGAACCTTATTTTAAATACAAATATCTCTCTTTTTCAGCATAGTCAGGAAAGATAGGGTCATCTTTATACCTGATATCTCAAGCAAAGCAGTGGGTAAATATCAAAGATGTTAAGGCAAGGCAAACATACCCCTTTTATGTTTGTGGGCAGCACTAATGACACAGGGTGAAATTTATCCTCTTATCAAAGGTCAACACAAACCTAGGCACTACTTCAAAGGTGCACTGATCCTTTAACTGGCTCCTGGCGCTGAGCTGGATTTCACCAAACTCTAAAACATATGAGAACCGATAGATTTTATATATCTGTGTAAAAAATAATAGTGTGCTCGGATACAGACATACTTAGCAATCCACAGGAGCTATCTTGATTTTGCTAGGACAATCCATGTTTATTTTGTCTTGTGTTCACATATTTTGGACAATATTTGTGAGCCAGCTGTCCCATCCTCACACATAATCAGTTAAAACATACATATTATTTGCAAATACACAACATTTACTCCAGCTTTTTGTTTACCAAGAAGAATCTGGCAGTCCAGTGACTGAGTGTTTAGTACTGCAGGAACTGTTTGTTTTGAAGAGGAAAGAAAGAGTTAAAGACATTCTTTCAGGTCTTAGTGAATAATAATAATAACAACTATCCTATGTTTCCAACCATGTTCAGCCATTGCTCCAAGACACAAAAAATATCTTGTAGGCTGGGAAAACATGAAAGTCAAGAGAGAGTGCAGTAAAGTCAATGTAAGAGCAAGTAAAAAACTGGTGCCTTTTTGTTAGTGGTGGTACACATAAATGTGTTGCTGCAGAGGAGGCACAGAATTTTTGTATATGTTGCAATTATGGTCATGCTGGGTGTGAACCTATTAACTGTAAATACTTTAAGAGAAGATATGGTGTCTGCACTTGGAGGTTTTTTTTCTTTCTTTTGTGTTTTCTTTCTGTGGTTGTATTTGAGCAGGGTGTGCCAATATTTGCACTCTGAGGAACAGCACCAGAATGCCTGGTACTCGCATCTCTGAGCAAAAATAATGACAACACTTCAGCTAATTCACAGTAGCTTCATATGCCTTGGTCCCTGTGTGCTCTAATTACAGACAGCCTTAAAATTGCAAATACAGGACATAAAGCAAAGACTTTACAAAAGTTGTTTTAGTATCTCTTTTTTACTTACTTGGCTGATTGACAAGATGTTTTAAATACAGATCCATGCTTGAAGTTGTCTTTTCCTTGGAATGTGACTGTGGTAGTGAATATGATAATAGTAGTATCAGATGAGATGGATTAGGAAGTACTTTGCTCAGGATAGGTGAACCTACCTGGCAGGTATCATGCTCTTCCTTCAGTTCTGAGAAAGTCAGACTTTTTTTTTTTTTTNAGGAGTAAGACATAAAGAGTATTTTCATAGCTGAACTGTATTTTTTAACCTGAGTTGCTCTAAATATATAACCAAGGGCAGCTAAAATCCCATGTGCTGTGGCTCACTGTACAAGTTATAATTTATTAAACTGTTATATTCATGAGATTATGTCAGAATTTCCTTGTTCTGTCATGTACATGATTGCTTTGGGGGCTCCAGGAGGTCAAACTCCAACAGTGTCAAGCATAATTATTTTCTGAATATGTTCATACCCCCTGCAAAAGACAATGTTTGTTTGGTTTTGCCTTATTTAAGAGTGTACTCATTAGTTTTCAACCTTTGATAAGGCTTTCTAAGCTTTAACTGAATGACTAAAATCTGTAAGAAACACAGATTCTCTGAAGATGGTATTATGACATAAAACACATGGAATAAAATTTTTGTGTTTCCATAAAAAATTCAAGACATAATGTTTATTTTTGCACATTGATGCAGTTATCTGTATGTGTGGGGACCCATGGTGGTAAACACACAGTAATGCACATTAACTTGTTTTTTTGAATGAGTGATTTTATACATATAGAATAAAATAATAATCCTCCACTTTGTAATGAATTTGAAGCTTGTAAAATGTGACAGCTACTGATGTCCTCCACCAGTAGTAGACTGGAATGGTTTGTCCCAATAAAGTGAGTACTACCTGGGTGGCAGGTTTACATAGTGAAAATATTAATAGCATCACTGAAGAGTTAATGCTACAATGAACACTGTGTCTATAAGTGGAAGACCAGGGCTCACAGCCAAACAGAGTGGAGCTGTGGTAAACTAATATGTTGTCACCCATCCATTGAATCAACATAACTGACCTTGTGTTTGTCTCAGCTTTGGGGAAAATCATTTCATGTCAAGCTCTTTGACTGGTATCTTGTCCAACAGTGACTGAATTACTATGTCACTCTGAAATGCTAATAATTCTTTCTCTGTTACCACAGTAAACTTGTGTTAATAACTATACAGAATCCCAGAATTGTTAGGATTGGAAAAGACCTCTGCAGATCATCCAGTCCAACCTCCCAGCCAAGGCAGGGTCACCTGGAGCAGGTCACATGGGAACACTCCAGGTGGGTTTGGAATGACTCCAGAGAGGGAGACTTCATGACATCCCTGATCAGCCTTTTCCAGTGCTCTGCCACTCTCAGTCTAAAGAAGTTCTTCTTTGCGTTGAGGCAAAACTTCTTGTGTTTTAGCTTATGAGCATTGCTCCTTGTCCTGTGACTGGGCAGCACGGAAAGGAGTCTGGCACATTGTCTTGGCACTTGCCTTGGAGATATTGCATGCATTAAGGACATTCCCTCTCAGTTTTCTATAGACTAAGCAAGCCCAGCTCCTGCAACCTCTCCTCATAAGAGAGATACTCCAGACTCCTCCATGATCTTTGTGGCCTTTGCTGGCTTGATTCTGGCAGCTGGACATCTTTCCTTCCTTCACCGAGAGAAAAGCACAGCAGCTACTTTGAGGGAAGGCATCTTTTCAGCTCATGCTTCAGTGGATACTACACAAAATGTTATTTGTGCAAAACCATAGCAACCCCCCTTATTTATTTTGAGCGCAAACAGTTGTATAACTTCTTCTCAGTGTTCCCCTCATCGTTAATTATTTTACAAAAATATTATTTTAAAAATAATGTATATTTATCAAAAGAAAAATTTTGACAGTTAATGATCAGACAAAAAAAATTAAGTTCATATACATATTGATAAAATAAAATAAAATAAAATAAAATAAAATAAAATAAATAAAATAAAATAAAATAAAATAAAATAAAATAAGACAAATATTAAAAAAATTATCACAATTTTCAGTAGAATAAAAGTTTAATACTATACGAAACACTGAGATGGTACTGGTATATGAAGAAAAGTCAGTTACAAAAGTCATACAAACCACATACTCATTTCTGGCTTCCATCTAACCCGTGGTATTCCTTTAGAAATCAAAAGGAAAAAAGTGAGTAACCCTTTGCCTATCAGTAAAGAGCAGTGATATCTGGGAAACACAAGTAAGTGCCTATGAAAGGTCAGCAGAATTAAGGAATGTGGGGACTGGGCCACATGAGCAAGGGGAAAGTGAGAAGAGAAGGATTGGGTCCTTCTGGAGGTGGGAATGAGCAGGGTGGGCTGAGCAGGGAGGATGGAGAGCAGCACCCTGACTGGGTAGGATGTGATTCCTGGGAGGCCTGGTGGGAGCAGCAAGGGGCTGGTTTTTGTGAACCATGCAAATCTTTCTTCTCTAGTGAAACCCATGTCTGAGGGTTTCAAATTTTCAAATATATGAGTGAAATAAGTGAAAATATTAGTCTTCAGCTGGGGTTACCAGCAGCTAAATGTGAAATGTAAATTGCCCTTCTGCTCCTCTCTGCTGATGCCCATTCAGGGAATTCTGTTAGCTTTGCAGCTTTCCCCAGAATGAAAGGCAGGGGGCTATGGAATGGGGAGCTGTAGCTCTCACCAGTAACAGAAGAGAAAAATGAAGACAACCACTAGAAAAACTCATTTCATGGAGGAGATATTTTCTGTTTTAATGAAAATAACCTTAATGAAAGATTGCTGACTAGCTCACCACTCAAGTCTTCTCTAAATATGTGAGATATGTCATTTTAGTTATTTACCTCTGGTAGAATCACTGAATCATTTAGACTGGAAAACACCCTTAACACCATTGAGTCCAACCATAAAGCTAATACTGCCACAATTGGTTGGAAGCTAAGTCTCTGCAAAGTTTAGCTTTTGTATTAAATTATGTATTTTAATGTTAGAATGCCCCTTGACTCACTAGTATAATGATGCTTCAAGAGCAGCAAATTATCCTAATACAGTCGTAAAGTTTTGTGACATTTGCCAGTTTATCTTTGGCTACATCAGGAAGGGAAATGATACTTGTTTTCCTCTTCTGAGTAATTACTTTTTGCATTGCATCTCATGCTCCACTCATTAAGCTCTGAGCTCTGCTGAGATGACAGATCAAGAGGCTTCTATGTTTTGTTTGGAATTTAAATATTCCAGATATTCAGAGGGTGTATAGACACCTACTCACACATTTATGTATGGGGGCTTGTGTGGCTGCACTTCCATATAATAGAACAGTAAATCTTTCTGTAGAGATGCCAGTTGATTAACTTCTTGTCAAATATTTGACTTCCTTCCATTTTTCAAAACATTATATCTACAATTGCTGGAGTTAGGGCTTTAGAATAATTTATTTATAAACCTTGCTTTCATATAATCACAATAATAGGTATTATTATAGCACTAATCAGAGATGCACCAGATATTTTCATGAAAAAAAGAAAAAAAGAAAAAAATAGAAGCTCATCTAAAAAAGAATTTATGAGTTAGGCTTCAGTATGAGATGGCCAGCTGATCATCAATATTGTCCATTTAATATCAATATTGGAGATGACCATTACAGTATGTGAAATAACTCTTCATTCTTCTTTCACTTCATATTACACATAAATCTTCTCCAAAAGACATTTCTAAGGTAAGCATAAGAAATTTTCCCCTGAAAATATTAAATAACACGTCTCATATTTTGCTTTCTGTATCCTCTCTCTTTTATCTCTCTGTCTTTCTAATTTTTTATTGAGTTTACCAGTTCAATTTTAGTAGGGAAAATTTTCAGTGAAAACTCTAGTCAGTTCTGTCCACTGGGGGATATTTTTAGAGAAAATGTTCTTAATGACAAAAGTCTGTACTTACGTTACTGAGGAGAGAAAATAGGCTGAAATGGAGGTGGGAAAATAAGAAAACAATTACCATGTAAGAAATACATGCATGTAAGGATAGTAAAGGTTCACTCCCTTTTGGGAGAAAGGAGAGTCAGAAGAGAAAAACATGAACACGAACAGGCCCATAGGAACTCAGAAAGTAATTTGTGGTTAAAAAGAGGCTATGGCTCACAGCTGAAGTATCCAAGGGCTAAAATTAGTAATAGAACAGAGGCATGACTGTGAGTATAGTGGAGAGATGTACTGCAGCAAAAAGAGCAACTGAGACTCAGAAGGGCTGGAGAAGGATTTTGCTTGAATTCTGTTTGTCCTGGAGCGAGAGAGTCTTCCTTGCTTTGAGCAAGAGAAAAATCAGAATGAATCATCAGCAAATACCAAATCAACCTCATGACAGAAACGGGAAATCAAGAGACAGTCATCTTGATACTAAAATAATAAAATGTTATTCCTGCACTCGACTTTCCCTGTAGAATCCTCTTTATCCTCATGTCAGACTAACTTCCTTAGTTCTGCACTTCTGAGGAAGCAGCAGTGCTGCTTTACACTCTAATTCAAGGTCACTTCATGTATGCAGTACAAATCTGGGGAGCGACAGTTCAACATTGTCAGTGCCTTGTCTTCCCCGCTAGAAAATAGTTTTGTTAGGAAGGTGATGAAGCAATCGAAGGAACATATTCATCAAATCACAGACACATATGATTTAGATAAGGAGAGAATCACTTTTTTCTTAAAAAAACAAGCACATCTGGTTACATACTGTGACTGAGCAAAGGCACGTATCATCCTATGTTTTTGAAGATAGCAAGGAAGATTTATGCTCTAATTCTGTAAATCTCTGTCAGACTGCTATAAATTTGAAGTAATTTGCTTTGATAACTAACTGGAAAATTAATGTCATTCCTAACAAGAAAGCACATGTTTATAACATAAACGTGCTGTGATAAAATGCCCTAAGAACTAAATATCCCGGAAAGAATTTTAATTCTTGTAAAGATAAATGATTGAAGGAATGCTAATTCTCTCTTTACTAGGAATGATGAGGAATGACTATGCACTACAGCTACATACCAAATGTCTTGAAGAGACTTATTTTTACAGGAAAGTTTATGAACCTTTTTTTTTTTCAAATGTATTAATATACTTCAGTAAGTAAAGACACATAAGAAAAATGAATATTACATTGTGAAACATGGCCCCAGAATTTTATAAAGAACTGTTATAAACAAAACACTGGAACATGCCTAGCAATGCTGGAATCATTGCAGTCAAATGTTAGGCAGGCAAAAGAACTCAGAAGAAGAAAGGGATGTCAGTAATTTGGTGGTCAGTAAGTATTTCCAGAATTACAAATGGAAATAATTCAGTCTACAATAATGATTTTTTAAAAGCAGTAAAAATGAAGCATTTATGAGGGATATAAACCAGTTTCACACTAATGATGTAGGAAAAAACATTCTCTGCATTTCAGATAAGTCCTGGAGTTTGTAACAAGTAATTGGGCAAATGAAGGGTAGAACAAAAGAGCTGCTGAGAAGCTTTATCTATTTTTTGGTCTTGCATTAAAGAAGAGAGCAAAACACAAGGACAATTAGGTTGATAACCATGAAAGAAAAATTATCATATTTGCAAAACAGGAAAAGAGTGTGGGTTAGATGACATTGCCAGATATGCAACTCCTAGTTGAGAATTTTATCAATTGTGATAAGATGGTCATTTTCAGAGATGGTAATTTTCATGGCATTAGACATAAGATCTCTCAGTATCACAGCTTTGATAAAAAAAATGTAGTTTGTTGTGAAAATGAATAATTCTAGAGTGATTGTACAAAAGACGGAAAAATTATTTTTATGAATTTAGGATTTTTTTTCAGGGACTATCTTGTTTTGTTTTAATAAAAGATTTACAAGTTTCAAATACTGATTTTATTTTCTAAATCAGTATTATTCCAGTAAAGTACATCAGTGTGTACTTTTTTTAGGAGTTTTCTTTTTTGGGGGGAATTTCCTAAAAATATGATGCTATTTTTTCCAAAAATACAGGGAAAACCCCCAGAATTCTGTAGTGTGCAGTACCAGTATATACTATGTATCCGATATAAACTGACAGATATTTAAATATCATACAAATATTCCAAATAAATTGACATCTTTATGACCTATTGTTTATACCTAATTATTATTGCTTTCTGGGCCATTAAGGAAACAGAAAATCTTCATGAATGTTTTTTTCTTCTGTGTAATGAAATTTGTTTTGTGTGATCAGTTCCCTGAAAAAACAGAAAAGGGACATTTACTCATCCAGCACAAAATGATGGAGTAGCCATCCCTCAGCTGCAGCTCTGTGGTCTGACAGTGTGTTCTGAGCTCACAGCTGATGAGCTGTGGCACCCTAAAGGTTGCAGCATATTCCACCTGCTGACCTGGCCACGGTGACATAGAGCAGAGCTGGAGCACTGAAGGCCCCGTTTGTGACATTAGCCCTGCCCTTCTTGCTCTTGGGGTAGCACTCAGGAGCTGTGAATGGGAAACCAGTGCCAAAATTAAGCCCGGTGTTTGCTTTGGTGTAAGCCTCTGTATGGTGGGTGCAAGGGTGCAGCTGCCTGATGGTGTGAGATTACAGGAGGGAAAATGGATACACATAATTGATAAATTTCAAATACTACTGTCCAACTAGTTCATGACTTCCCATCCTCAGGAAACCAGCAACAAATGGAAAGAAACTGGAGACCGCTCTTGATATCCAGCAAAATCAGGGGAGAAGTGATTAGTACAACAAAGAAAAACCCTAATTTGGCAAAATAACCCCAGCTCCAAGTCTAGCAGGTTCAGTCAAAAAGGCTCTCCCTCTTTGCTGAGGGCAATCAATACCTTCTGTGCTGAGGTCCCAGAATTTTCAAGAGCAGATGGTGCCTTTCTGTATGAAATGTTTAATGATGTGTGCTAATGAAGTGGGCTTTTACATAGTTTTGGGACATAGGGGCCCTTTTCAGGCTCCAGGTACACTTTGTTCTCTTATATCTGGTGGAACTCAGTGAATGAAAAGAAGTAAAAGAACTGTTACTTTGCTTGAAGGGAAATTCACTGCAGTCAGGGTGCCAAATTTCTCTGTATATGTTAATTAACTCCAAATGTATCTACAGGAAGAAAATTGTTTAAATGAACTGCATAACTCAACATACGCCCTCAACCCTCTTTAAGATTTTCTTCCTTCTGCAGCCATTTACTATGGGAATGTGTTATTTTATCCCAAAGTGCTCAACAATAACAACTGTTACTGAGCTTTTTTTCAGCAAGAGGTCCTTTTGAAGCCCTTGCCAGACCAGCTTCCCACATGCCTGTCTATAGATCTTCAGACACTGAGCTCTTCTGTATGGCAGTATCTACAGGAGCCACAAAAGTGGCCATTTCCTCCTGGAGGGTCCTTCCAGCCTTCTGGAAGAAATGTGCCAGGGAAACATTTGGTACCCAGCCGTGGTCATCGCAATCTCAGGCATCCTTTGCACTGTCTCACCTGTGCAGTAAAAGGACAGAGACCCCTGAAGGCTCCTGAATGCTCCATGCCATGTCATGAAGGGCTGTCTCAGCTATAGGTACAAGAGGACTGAAGTAAAATGTCAGATGATCTTAACTGTGTCCTTTTTTAGCCGACAGATTTTTGACTTTTCAACAAGTGTCATAGTTTTATTTTGATGTTGTTGGATACATCTCCTAGGTCTCTCACATGGGTTGACAACAATTCTGTTGTTAGTTTATGTGGCAATGTTATTATCAAATGTTATCAGCGTTATCAAGCTCTGAGCATTCACATTTAGCCTGAACTCTGAATAACTGCAGCTGTCTGGAGGAATATCTTAGCAAGGGAAGATATATCTGGGCCTTGTACTGGCTTTGTGAAATATTTGAAAAATCCTGCTTTGGGTCTCTGCTTATATGGAGAAGGTGGGAAAACCCTTTGTTCACATGGTTCCTTCAGAGCTGAGAATGAGACCCTGAGGCCATGCAACACATCTGAGGGAGACTCTGCGAGGAAGGGAAGGTGGTTTAGATTTCCCTCCCTGCTCTTTACTGAGAGAGGTTTCCTGCACAGAGCTCCTGAAGTAGCAGGTGTTTCTGGTTATTTTGTTGTGTGTCCAAGCCTTCCTGTTCAGGTGTTATTTTGGCATGCTGCCATGGCTTCGCTGACAGATGGGAATGACACCACATGTGTACCTGGGACAGACAAATGGAATTTCATGAGAGACACTGGAGGTATTAATCTTCAAAGCTTTCTTCTTGATGAATTTCAAAGGCCTGCTGTAAGCAATGAAAGCATGGGAATGTTGAACTGAGGGTCAAACTAGGATTCTTCTTGTCTGATAAGAAATGCTTGGCAAAGCATACTTCTCACACTAAAAATAGGTAGATATGAATATATCTAGTTTTAATTGCAGAAGTATTTTTTTAGCTGTTTAATAAATTAAGGATTTAATAATTGCACATCTATCATTTTTTTTCCCAGCATCTTTTACAGTTTTCAGTGAAAACCTCAGTGGAGAACAAGGTCTTGTCCATGACCCAGAGTATAATGCCACTGGAATGCTCCTCTCCTTGTGAATAAGGACAGTTGCCACTTGGTAAATTGGAAATATGAAACAGATGGATTAATTTATGATTTAGATTTAAAATTACTACCTCTTTCTCAAGAATTTTTTTTGGCTGAACACGGATCTGAATGGAGCTTCCCATGCTAGAAAACACATAGGGAAATTTATGTTTGCATTGACTCCCAGTGGGATTTTGCATATGCACAGGTAATAAAATTATTAATATTTCTTGGACTGGGAGTAGAAATGTAATCTTCCATGGAGTGAAGACAGAGAATTTAGAATATATATCGAGATTTATAGTATGTTTTCATTCATCATTGCAGTGCTCTAGGGAAGCCATGGATTCACCTTAGCACTTTCCTTGGAATCCTGAAGATGGAGAATTTCATTTAAATCAGAAAATTCCTGTGATTTGTTGTCTTTGTGAACATTTCCTTTTAAAGAAAAGCAGGAAGTACAGATATCCAAAGTATATCATTTGCAGAAGACATATTACTGTCATCTTTCAGGTGTTATAAGTTCAGAGGTGTTTTATTCAATCATGAGAAATAAGAAATGACTGTAAAGCTGAGAGAAAAGAGCCTCACACTAAAAAATTATCAGCATGCTTCTGAAAAGAGTTCTGTACCTGGTTAATGTGGAGGTGGGCTATCAAGTTTGTAATCTCCACAAGATGGCTAATATCTGCTCAAAAGGCAATGGAACATGTAGGTTGTTTCCCCTGGAGTCACTTTGTCTCTTTCCACTGACTCACTGCTGCAAAGAAATGTACCTATTCCATTCCCTCAGCTGGCTTTAAAAAATATTTTGAACAGTGTGTCAGATTAAAATGGTGCAAGTAGGCAATTTGCACTGAGGTAAACCCTTCTATTAGTCTATTTAAGAGGAAATTATTAAAAGCTTTTCCTGGTTCTGTTTCAGATAATTAGAACAAGAAAAAGGAAGTTGGAAGAAAAAAACCCAGCCCAAACTACCAAAAGATACTAATGCTGCTACCAAATTTCAAGACTATGTCTTAAAAATTATGCACAAAAATGTGTCACAAAAAGAACACAATTTCTTTGATTTCTGTGCTGTTTCTCAATATAAATTTATGATTTACTGTCATAGTATTACCTCCTCCCTCAAGACTTTTTCTCCCACTAAAGTTTGCATAGCAATTTTTAACAGCTCTATATTGTGTGATTGAAGTAAAATTTTCTTTTTAATTGACATAGTGAGACACGGTATTAACAGGGGACAAAATCCCAAAACCTATTTGCTAATTAAATCATAATGGATCCCATCAGGAATAATAACTTATAATGAAAAAAAGTTAACTAGTCACATAAGGACTGTGGTCAGGCACTTTTTTTTCCTGTGCATTTGTTACTAGATGGTCTGTAGGTGTGAGAGTTTCAAGGGGTCCAGCTAAGGCTTGGAGAAGAGAGCTCACCCTTTCTCATTTGACTGTGATCTCAGAACTCTCAAAGGCTTTATGTTGGCTCGAAATCTCTCAGCACTGCTGGTTAGAGCATGTCCTGGGAGATGTTGTGTTACATAGAGATTGAACAACTGCAGGAAAGGGAGAAACAAATAAATTGAGCATTTGCATCAAGGGTAGCAAACCCCTGTGTGCCTGAGGCAAGACCAAGACAAAGAAAGAGGCAAACAGCCACCTGCTCCTTACATGGGAAAGCAGGACTGGATTGAATGAGGCAACAGAAAGGAGAAGACCCAACAGAAAGGGAAGTCAGGCAGAGAGAGCCTCCCAAGGGCTGGTGTGACCCACTCACTGGGTGCCTGTGCTGCTCTTGGGTGCACCAGCTCGCACAGGTTCATTTTGGGGGTGCAACACTGTGTTCCTCATCGCCCCAGAAGGACTCGATGGAGAAGTTCCTTTCATCTCTCTGCCACTGAGGCTGGCACAAGTCTGCAACACAGGCTTTGGATCCTGGGATCCTTCTCTTCCTCCCTCCCACTCATTGTCTATGGCATTAGTCACACCTTTTCAATAACTAACAGCAGTTTGAATACTCTGGGCTGGGAGCCACTCTGTGGATAGGTGGGAGAATTCAGCATGGGAGGACATTTTGTCCATCATTTTTCATTAAGAATCAAGCTTTTTCAGCTAAGATACCAATTCCTATTAACAAAAAGACCCAACCCAAACCCAAACAATAAACCCACCCAAACCACATGAGGTGACAACTTCAACCCCAGAGTTTACCAGAGTGCTCAAGAGCCCTGGGTTCCCACACTTGCCCTTCCTTTCCTGTTTCTCTCAGAAGTGATGAAGTTTCCCTCAGCACTGATCCAGATTGAAGGTATAATTTGTCTGCTATGGTCTCCTTCACTTCATAAAGGGGGTAATGATCCAGGGAATAAAGATCTAGGTGTGACAAGTCACGTTAGTAAAGTACTAGCTGAGAAGTTCTGCTGAATGTGAAAAATCCTTGGCTCTGGTTTCATGTCCACCATGCAACATCTAGCACAACAGAATGCAAGACTAGCTGAGGGTCACAGGTGTGCTGATACAACAGCAAGCAACTTAATCTCCAACCTATTGCAAATTTATTTTTGAAAAGGCTGCTTTCAGAAGCATCACTGATAGCAGAAAATCCTCACTGGTGGGAGGAAGGAGCAGATGTTTAACCCTCTGCAAATTTCTAAAGGCTTTCTCTGTAATGGGCAGGAATCAGTTAAGGAGGCTGAAGGAGAGCAAAAACATGAGTAACTGCATGGAGTTAAGGAAGGACAAAAATTAACTGTCTGGATAACCTCTGTGACAGCAAAATCTACAAGTCTATGGAGCATTTTCCTGAAGGAAATGGTGAAAACCTTTCTGATTGACACACATAAACTAAACAGAATACTTAATGTGTAATTGTAGCTGTGATGTGCAGTACAGAAGCAATAGAAAATGGAAAGATTTTTTCCCCTCACTATTTACTTTTTCTGATTTTTTCCTTTAGACAATGAACTAAAAAAAACCCAGAGTATGCAAATAAAATCTATAAGTAAAATATTTAATTTATGCTACACTCTCTTGTTATTGCATCTTCTCATGAACTCCTAAAAGAACCATAAACTGTGTCCTGCCTATCTTATGCTGCATTCTGAATAATACGGTAGTGAGTGGTGTACCTCAATTACTACTTATGTTTTAACCTGGTGCTACAGCAAAGTTAAGACCTTGATCAGTTTACAGATTTATATTCTGTTCCATCATAGGGTATTTATCTGAGAACATTTTTGTACCTCAAATTTCAGGTTATTCCACATGAAAATACTGTGGAAAAGGTACTCTTTGCCAGCAAAATATTTGGCAATGTTATGTAGTGGTTCAATATGTTTTTGTAGAAGGTTACCTCCATAATGTGAAACTGTGGGTTTAATATTTTGCTTCTTTTTAGGCAGATGACTAAGGTCTCAGATAGAATATTTTCAGGCGACAGTGTAGGAGAGAGGCTAATTAAAATGAACAATATTTTGTCAGTTGTAAAAGCCTACAATTATGTAGAGCCTTTTTCTATTTTTAAGTTACTCTCAGACATAGTGATTTTTTTGTTTATAGTCTGAAGAACAAGATGATCTGACACTTCCTGCACTTGCAGACATTCTGGAGCTCATACGCTGGTGTCATTCTTCCATAAAATCTGGAGAATCAGATTTAATTCTACAATGTTTTTCTAGAAGTGAGTAACCACAGATTTCAAAAACTTAAAAGTTCTGTTAGGATTGTTCACTGTAGCCCAAGTTGTGCCTACACCTGGTTTCACGTCCGGTAAGGACAAAAAAAATTTTATATTATAGTCTGTTTACTGACTTTACATTATTATAGGAGAAGGCAAAAAAAAAAAAAATCCCCTATTTTATGCACCATTTTAAATATTGTTCTACCCCTTTTTAAATTCCACTCTGATGCACAGATCTTTCAGCTATTCAGGCATATGCTTGGGGGAAATAGCGAGTCCAATTTCAATAATGGTAAGAGCTCTATAAAAACCACCAGAGCAATTGTATTAGGCCCAAGCTGCTGTTTTCTCATAGTAATGATCTGGAAGTAAAATAAAACCAAACAAACCCAGACACAGACATTTCTTATGGTACAGTCTACTGTAGCTGTCTATTTCTACCCAGCAGACCAGCCACATATTTTATGAAGACAGTTCTTGCAAGGCCTTTTTAAAAAAAAAAAATCAGTAGTAGGGAGTGCCAACAAAACACCACGTTCTTAATAATATAATTAATTAACAAGTAAATTTCTCCTTGCAACTGAAAGACCTGTCTGATACTAAGGATTATTGAAAATCTACCTTGTGAAGCCTTTTTCATGCTGATACTTCCAGTGAAGTCATTAGCACTAAACACTCTGGCAATGTTCATCTACCATGTAAAAGTTTTTGAGCATTCAGGAATTTTTAAGGTTTTTTTTCAAAGACCAGGAATTTTTTCATGTATGGAAGCAGATGTGCCTCTGTAATATATGAGTGACATACCTCAGAGTTCTAGAAGATGGTAATGTAATACACACATTTTTTAGACTGAAAATTTTGCAGATTAACGAGTTTTTCAGCTGAATCACAAGTTCCGTTTTCCTTGCACTAGACAGCTATTATATACTGGTGGGTGGTTGTTCTAAAGAAAACAGCTATTATTGATATTTTTTTTGTTTTAGTATGCATTGTCCTATTTACAAAATTTTGCTTATAAAATATATTTTTTAAGTATATGTTATAGTCAGATACCACCACATTATCAGTTTTATTAGTATTCTAGGCATGATTTACATCAAAATATTTACAGGACATTTGAGCAGCTTGAAATCCTAGTGAGATTGAACTATAAATATAAAATTATGTTGTGTATCTGTTTCTAAAATACTACTTTCTAAGAATCAAACAATTTCTCTTATATCAGGAAGTTCAACATCCACCAGAGGAAATGACAGAGGAAATCCAGTCTCTCTGATGAGAGCTGGGGTAAGACAAGTTGTCTTAGGAAAACTGAAACTTGCAGACAGGAAAAAAGCCGTATTTATTTCAATAATATTATAAAGACACTTTACTTCTTTGAGATAACATTATGGGCTTAGAGCAGGAAAAGCCTCCTCAGTCTTCAGGAACTGACAGTCCTATCATACAGAGCTTGACCTCATTTTAATTAGATATTTCTGAGACGTGGCCACTGTGCCAGTCCGACCAGGTTTTTGCCACACACCTGAGGTTCGTTGGTGCACTGCTGTCTGTGGTGTGATGTCCCTCAGAAAAGTGTTATCCATGACAAGGGCCACAGTGAAAGGAGTGAAATGATCCCACTTACCCCACAATCCCCTTATGCTCACCTACAGTTCCGCTTTTATTCATAGTTTTAACAACCTCTGCTTCCACATCCCTTAAGGAATTCACTGATTGATAGTTGTTTTAATTTCCAGTGATGAAAATCCTCATTGATTCCCTCTGGGGAAGAAGCCTGACCACCTACAGCCAGCTTCCCAGAACTCTGCCTAGCTGGTTTTTGACTCTCTGTAAGGTGAGAGACTTCAACCTCCCCGGGCAATCTGTGCCAGTGCTTGGTCACATGCACAGTACACAAGGGTTCCTGTGTTCAAATGGCACATTCTGTGTTTCAGTTTGTGCCCATTGCCTCTGTGCCTGTCACCAGGCACCACTGACAAGTGCCTGCTATCATTCTTCCTTGTACCCTTCAGATATTCTTTCACTGATGGGTGAAATTAAGAATTAATAAGCAATCGGTGAGTAAAGATGCAAATTTTCAGGTCAGAAGTGTAATACAGAAAAACTGGGCAAAAGAACAGCTACTGGAAAAATCAGTGTCCAGCTGAGACAAAATTAGGAGATATACAGAAGTCCTGTATTCAGAAGGAAGAAGGAACCACAGAAGCAGGAAGTAATTCTTCACTGCAGCTGCTAGACATGCACATAGGAATAAGATGCAGCAAAATGCAAACTTATTTGTCCTGTTCTGCTACTGCTGCACTAAGTATGTTGTTTCATTGCTGATGATGGTGTGAAGCAAGCATGATCAAATGCCCCAAAACAGGCAGTTAGGAAATTAAAGGAACATTGTAAGTTTAAATAAAATCAAACCTAGACTGTGGGTTCTGTAAGTCAATTGTATGGATATGAAATTTGTGAGAACATGTTTTTGAATTCTTTTAAGAAACATATATTGTAATATCTTCTGGAGGGGCTGGTTTAATTGCAGTCGAGTATCTGATGCTTCATTAGGTTAAGGTCAGTCCGCTTGAACAAGAGTGACGAGCTGTCTGGATGAGATGTGTTGTAATGCTGAGATCACTAAAAACTGCTCAACAGCCAGTACAGAAGTGGGATGACACTGTACATTAAAAGGCTATATTCTGTTTGCTTTACTGCCTTAAACCAGCTGAAGAAGGCATGAATATATGCATTATGTTTAGCTTTTTACAAGACTAAATCAGCTGTTAAACTATGATACATAATGTGATTTTCCAGTAAAAATATACTATGGTTAACTATATAAGAATGGAAATAAATCACTATGGCTTAAATTTATTCCATAAAAACACTGTTTTCTGATTCTATCAGAAAAGGAGTTCCATGCAGTCACTGTACATGAAAACTTACTTTGTGTAACATGGTTAATAAAGATCTCAGGGAAAGCTGACCTCAATGTACCCTTAGGCATGGTCACAAAGGATACTTAAATGAGCATTTCTAGCAAAAATTACAAGCATCAGATTTAGGAAAAAATTGCCATGTGATAGCACCTAATTCTCCAAGCGTGAGCTGAACTATAACATTTGTTTTGTAGGCATTTTCTTTGTACAAATAAGGTGAACTTCTAGCTTTATAGTCAGCCCTGTTTTGAAATTTAATACGGATTCAACACAATTTACACATAAACCTCAGAAGAGAAGTTAACTAGAAGCAGATGTTGAGCAAGATGCCACATTTGGAGAAACCCACTTTAAACAACCACCTCACTGTAGTGACTTGAGCCAGCTCAGTTTATGGCAAGCAGAAAGGAGCTTTTCTTAGCTGCTATAAACTGGTGCACACACTTCAGCACGTGAAACCAACACCCCCTTAAAAGGCACAGTGATTGGCTGTAGGATTTAGAGCTTTATAATTTGTATCCCGGGTGACCAACGCTGGATGATACAAAAGCAAAAGCCTGGACAATATTACGGCTTCACATGACAAGAATTGTGTTTTTGTTTTTCTTTAATCTGAATCTGAAAGATTATACCTTTGTTGTGTACATTCCAAATCAAAGTCTCTGATACTGCAAGGGAAAAAAAAAATTAAACTTGAGAGATGCTGTCAACTTCAAAGCAACACTTCATCATGAATTTTTATCTGTTATTACTACATACAAACAAATTAGCTGAGACTTCAGGAAGAAAATATTTTTCCAGATGCTTTTACTTTTTTTCTCTTTTTTCAACCACGTACCTGAGTTTGAGAGCAGATTGGATCCAATGTTATTTTTGTCTAATTTTTGTCTGGATGTGCTTTACACAATCCAGCTATCCTCTTTAGGGAGGAAAGCAGGAAAGACCAAAAGAAAGCCTGAAGTCCAGAATGGCTGTGGCAGGCTGTGGAGGGGCTGTCCAGAGCTGGAGGCCAGACAGACCCATGGCAGCTGTTTGTCTGATGCCCTCTGTGCCCCCAGATGGGGTGACTCTGTGAGAAGGGCAGTGCTGTCCCTCAGGCCCAAGGGTACAGCCATTATTGTCACTGGAGCCCCAGCGGGGGTGAATCAAGACTTTTTGACTCCAATATCAGAACGCTTATATTATTTATTGAAATAACTCCATTGTTCAGAAGGAATTTGGGCTATTTCTGCCCAGGTACAGAGCTAGCTACTTGCTTCTTCAGGCTGCACACTGAAAGGTGCTAGAATGCTAGAAAATGCTTACAAAGTTAGAGCAATAACATTTCTGTATATCATAGGTTGAGAGGAAGAAAACCACATCTCCTGTATCAGGAGACAGGCAAAGGAATGCATTTTGTCCTTGAACACACACACAAAGATTTGCTTACAGAAAATCTGTGCTTAAAAGTGAGCTTTCCCATAGAAGGAAAAACTCAGCAAGTTTGCATTCAAGAAACTCATAAAATGCCCAGGTGACACAGCCATGGCACCGAGGGACAAGCTCCCAGCACTGGCAGAGGCTGCAGCCCACCCTGGCAGAGGTGTCTGCTGGCTTCTCACATCGCTCACAGTGCTTCTGCTGCTCCCATGTGCCCTTTCTGTTACAGCCTTGCAAACCCAAACAATGGATATCAGCTCCTAACATGAAATATGGTGATTAGTTTCCAAAACCAGACACCTGAGAGTGAACATATTCTGCTTGAATCACTTCCTCTATGGTTCTTCCTTCCTCAGCTTTTCCTCTGTGGTGTGCAAGGCCAGTTGCTGCTCATCCATCAAGTGGCAAAATCACAGTACCTCTAACTATCTGAGGAAACACAATTTCTTCAGGATGTTTTAGGATAGATGTGTTACAGGCATTTACATACTACAGAGCTTCAGGAATTATGAGAATCTGAAAGGCACTGCAGGTTCTGTTTTCCTCCCAAAAAGTTGGACTCACAGTTTCTCATAATTAGATATTTCTAAGCCAAATTGTCATGACCATGTGGCATAAATGTTGGAATTCACGGTCTTTAAGGACTGTCTGAAGAAACCAAATGGAATCTATAAAAATGCTTAAAGTGACCACTTCAAGAAATGGTGAAGCCACCACTTCCCGTCATTAACTGGTCACAGCTCAAATTAAAACACATTTTGCTTGTTTGTGACTTTTTAGACACACAATTGAGATTATTTTTTTACAGTGATTTGTCTTTACAGTTTATATATTACCCTTTCAAATATTGCATCTTCTACATAGGCCAGAAAAGGTAATTGATCCCTGTTTATATCACTGGTAAAAGAGCACAGGACCAAAAAGCAGTATCTTGAGGATTTTGCTAGAAAATGCCCTATTCATCAATGACTTCACACTGACTGTTTTAAGATTTCTCAGTTAGCCAATGCTTTTAGTCTCTCAAACATAGACCTTGCCAGTGCCACGTACAGCAAATGTTTTTTTAAGTCAAATGTCTGGGTACTAAGTCAATTAACTCAGAAAAATCCAGGGTTACAATAAGAACTCAGTTACATTTTCTAGCTAATTTAAAATGTTTCCAGAAAATATAATAAGATTTTTGGGTCAGGCAGACACAGAAACAAATATACTAACTGTTCTTGCTTAAATTTATAACCTTAAGTTCTTTGCTGATCTCCAATTAACCACTTAACAATTCCACATAGAATCAATCCACAGCTAATAAGTACCCCTTATTATTTGCAAATATTGGAAGAACATTATTGATTTCTGACTCTGTCAAAATTTGCCTGAATTTGTTTAAGCCAGGTTGTAGTGCTTCTCAGACATTTTGCTAAATATTAGGTGGAAGTACAAACAAAATGTTCCAAAGTTCCTTAAATGTTTGTTCACAGACTATTATTTTTCAAAGACAAACTTTCTGTTCCACTGAGATGGTGCTTTTATTATCTCTTGTTTTCAGAAACAGTAGAGGTTTTTTTTCCACTGGCTGTGTGAAGTTTGAAATATCCATGACATTTTGGCAATTCATAACAGTTTTTTTCTTTTCCTACATGTTATGGGTAAGTATTTGCTGAAACATTCATATGAATCTTTGCTGAGATTTAAGCAATGTGTCTGGCAGCACAGTGATTATTGTTACCCCATAGGAGCTGACACCTGAAGCTTCAGTCTGGGGTTCTTGGGCTCTCTTTACACTCCTGCAACACCTTCCTCACAAGGTATGCCACTTTCAATGAGAGATTTAGAGTGAAAACCACCACGGCAGATATTGGCTTAAAGGAAATTTGGGCCACAGCAAACAACATGTACAAATAATCAAGAAAAAATTTGCACAGCAATCAAGAATGGCAACCAGATAATGTAGCTTACAGCTTTGTAATTGACCCTAGTACTCTCTCCTTTGTTATTTGGAGAAGAAAGAGGAAGAGAATGAAAAAAAAGCTTGTGGGACAATAAAGAACATTTCTTTCTGATCTCATTCATAGCAGAGTATTATCATATATCCACACACATCCATCTATACCAAATTTTGAGATTTTTCATAATTAATGCGGTGTCTGAAGAAAATTCACAAATCTATAACCCTAAAATTGAAGCTAATGTGAAGTTTTAGACAAGTAGACACTGTTTACAGAATGCACTTCAAATTAATTTATTTTGTATTTTGCTCAAATAATACTTGACACTCCCAATTTTGAGGATTACTGGCAGCAATGCCCTGAGAATGACGTGAGAGAGATAACTCTGTTCTTGCAGATTTCAGTATCATATACCTAACCACATGTAAAATTGTCATAGTAATTTTAATTTGTAATCTAGGTACCACTGAGTGGTTGATTAAGAAACTGTGTTTAACCCATCAGTTTTAAAGGATATATCTAACAGGAAAAACTGCTTACATATCAAATAGTGACAAACAGAAAAAAAATGTAGCTTGCTTAGTAGGAAAAAACTCTCTTTTATATTATTTTCTCCGTTTTCCAAAATCAGCACTCATCACCTACCATCTGTTCTTGCTTTCTGCGTGGATCTTCTTCATGTGATTGACGTTCTTCCCAATGGCAGAACTTTCAGTGCATGTTAAGTTACACAAGAGAACCAATTTAAGCATCTCTTGTGTATAAATTAGCTAGAGAGTCTCAGAGATATACTGCTTATCTGACGTCATAATTGAGCCCAAAGCTCTACCATTGATCTTTCACAACTTGGCTGTCAAATACAGAAAAGTTAAAAGAAAGGTAAGGGAGGGAAATCTTTTCATCAGAATTATAACTTTCTCAGCTTCTCTTAGAATTGCATTCATTTTGCAGAGAAATTGAGAGAAATTTAAATGTAACAACAGAACTCATGGTATATTTCTGACAGGAAAAATGGGCCACTGAAGTAAATGCTAGGAAACTCTGTATGTGGAAAGGTTGGTGTGTTACCCATAGTCATCAAATGTCATTAGTATTTTCTTTTTCAATGTTTTGGTCTTGCAAACTTACAGTTGTGACAAAACTGACTCTTACTCCAAGCTTTTAGCTAAACAATTAGGAGAACACTTCTAAGTGTGTCCTTAGGCAAAAAACACGTGAAATTTCCCAATTTTGAAACAGGATTTGAGATATAGCCATATTAACCCTTGACTGTATTGCAGGAAGATCAGTCTGGCAAAATACTTGGAAAAAAAATTGGTGATCATATTCCTTTCTCCCCCTCCTGTCACATAATTCAATATTTTTGAATGCTTCACTGTGTCTGTTGTAAATGGTGTGCCCTCCAAATGTTTCCATAATTTAAAATTGATGCTCTTGTCAGGACTTCTGACAATACTGTGATGTTTATATTATTTCAAATGTACTGAATCAGAGGACAACCCAGTAAGAGACCTGCTATAAAACCATTGCAGCCTAAGTTTCTTCTGAATATGTAGTATATATGAAAATAATAATAAAAACATACACACACACATATGTATGTGTGTATATATGATTTTTGTTGTCATGAAGAATCTTTACCCAAAGAATCAGCTAGAGAGCAAACATATGACCCTTTTTTAGTAAGTTAAAATATTAAGTGCTGAGACAGTGGTGCTAATTTTATGTAAATGTGCCTCATCTTGCAAGGTAGTAATTTTCTGTGGGGTTTGAACCTATCATGGGGCTCAGAACTGTGTGACCACTCCTGTTTTCCTACAAACTGACCTCAAATTAACAATAAAATGTACACACACAGAGGAAAACATGCACATATGAAGGCGTTGAAATCTTACAAATAAAAGAAATTTGTCACTGCAAAATACAACAGAAAATGAGATAGAAAAATTCAGAGAAAGATGTAAGATATATTAGTACTACATTGCTAATACTCTTGACATTTACCAGCAAACTTCCAGCATTTAATTCTTCTCACCCCACACACCTATCCTCTAGGTCTGAATTTTCCCAGCACTCTATGAGTAAATGGTAGGATTCCAGAAGTGGATGACTAAGGAGTTACACATAATATATAGGGCATATCTTGAGGTAATAACCTTTACAGATCACTGCAGAATTTGTATTTTATGAATTATGGTGTCATTGACCTTATGCATGTCATATTTAAAGTAAATCTAACATCCAGTTGTATCTTCATTTGTTGCATCCTCTTTCTATTACCTCAGGAAAAAAATCTAAGAGCTATATATCCTAGCTGTGGCTGGGTCAGATGGAGAGAGCCACCTCTGAACTCTGCTGGCTGGGTGCACCTTCTGTCCTCAGCCCTTGGGATACAGGAATCAATGCAGGACAGGCCATCTGTGTAGCAGATGAACTCTGCTGCATTGGGACAGCGTGCAGCAGAATAAAATGGAAGGAACTCCTGCTCTCAGCAGCTTTGGGCATGTACTACCCTCTCTCCCCATTCCTCCTCAATAGTTCTGCCCACATTGCCTTTATTGGTGAATTTATGATTTAATGCAGCTGTGCTTAGTTCCCCATGTAAAAGGAATTATCTTTTTCAGTCTTTCTGCAGGACAAATCCTAATTTTGCAAGTGTTATTAATTGATGTTTGTTTTTTATTGTGGTGACTCCAAAACCTCTGCACTAATTTTGAGCTAAATTAATTTTAGGTAGTAGCAGATTTTTTCAGCCAGTGTTTGAATAATCTTGACACCAAAGAATGAATATTTTTTTATGTTCAAATTTATCACCTTGACAGCAAACGACTTCAAAGTGCTCTTCAAAATATATAATAATTCTTTGATATTTTTACCTGGTCTAGTGTAAGATGCCCCTGTCCATGGCAGGAGGATTAAAACTGGATGATCTGTAAGGTCCCTTCCAACCCAAACCTTTCTAAGATCACTTTGGTTTTGCACGCCCCGTGTTCACCATACCTTATATAGCAGGACACAATGACTTCCTTCTGCAGATCTAGACTGGGTTTTCATCTAGGCCCCTTCTCACTTCTATGGTCTGTAACAAGACAGATCTGATTTCACTTTAACAAATCAAACAGCTTAAGTTAAAGTTGCTAAAAAAAGATATGTACGGAGACAGAGTACACAGCAGCAAGGCTGAGACTAGGCTTGGTCAGAGGATGGAATTTTGGAAAGTGATGCATTTCCAGAGGACAGCAAAACAACCTGAGTGCTGGCTACATGCTATGCTGGCAGCCAAACCTCAAAATCCCCATTGACTCACACTGGTCTTAGGAGGTGCAGGTTTTGTTAGCTGTGGGCTGGTGATGGGAAATAAGGATGTCTTCTCTCTTCAGAGGCAGTAAGCCCCACATTCATTGATGTCCTGACAGCTATCTGTCTGTCCTGCCTTGTCTTTCCTCCCCCAGCCAGAGCTCGTGGCTGTCAAAGTGTCAGAATACTAATTTCTCAGATACTTAGCCTGAAATGGGCCCTGCACCTATCCTGGAGAGAATTTATATATGATCTGTAAATCTGTTGGCATTATTAGTTACAAGCAGGCAAGGTCCTATTTCACAGAAGAATCTTTTGACAGAATTTCCCAGCTTCCTTTCCATCTCTTTGTCAGTCATTCCTTAAAAGAAGTCTTGTCTCTGCATCTCTCTGGCTTTGCCTCCCTCTCTCAGTCTGAGTTCAACAGTTACTCCCCTTGAAGGTAGCAGAAAAATCTTTAAGCTCCACTGCTATTCATAATATTAAGCACAGCCAGCTTTACAGTGTGCCCTTGTACAATTTTGGAAGCAGCAGGATTGTTCAGAAACCTTAATTTTCCATCATTCTTTAAAGAGAGCTGATAGCTGCATCCACTGAGGCCACTCTTGGACATATTTGGATGTGAGGAAGAATGAAGACAGTCTGTAGCAGATCCAGCCAGATATGGAATGGGATGGGAGAATATGCTGCACCCATTTGAAGTATGTTATACGAGTTTCCAAGAGGCCTGGGCAGAGTTCATCACTGTCCCTCCTGGAAAAACTAGCTTTTGTAGAGTCCTTTGCACCAGAAAGGCTGGACAGGCACACAAACAGGCAGTCTCAGCTTTGCCCCTTTGATGTGCATGATGCTACTAGCCAATACATCTCTTTATCATAGCTGAGTCTCCAGGTAAATTGTGAGAAAGAAATTGAGTATCTGGAAGGATCCTCTTAATGGGAAAACTCAGCTAAAGCTCCCCTACCCAGTGAATCTAAATACATTTTACACTCTTCCTTAAAATCTTGATACTATCTTGTTTCTGTTGAAGTTTCCTGTGTGACAATCTGCTGGAGTCAGAATCCAGTCCGTGTAATTTGGTCATTTGGGCGCAGTTACATCTCAATGACATCTGGGTACAGTATGGGGCATAAAATTAGAAGCAGACCCACCTCAGCTCCCTCCACCTGGTGGGGAGAGAGGCACACAATTTGCTCCCTTATATCACCTGGCTTTCATTGACTCATCCATTAAGCAGGTCAGGTGAATCCAGGAATAATTGGGCTAATTTTCAAAGCAAGTAGCTACCAACAGATAGATATACCATAAAGTGTCTTTCTAGGTAAATGATCATAAAGGATACAGGTCTGAGCACAGAATCCTGATCAACTGTATGTTCTTGGGACAGAGTCTTTTGTTCCCCATATTCATAGAGTACATTTTTATCAAGGACACAAACTTATTTTGGTTTCAGCTTAACCCTTCTGTTTGAAAAAATATCTTATTATGATTTCTTATTCTGAATATCTTCTTATTAAGAAATAAGGAAAACTGGTAAATTGAACTGCATGGAGAGGTAAATCTGAAACTTTTGTGCTCTCCTGGGCTCACAGAACGTGAATCTTCTTGAGCTATTTGAAAACCTAGTTCTGATCTTTTCTACAGGATGTTTTTCTACTTTCATATTTGTCTTGAAAAAAGGAAAACCTTTCATTGTACATCATTAGCTAAGAAAAAAAACTCATGGGCATGGGTATTCTTGCTTCTTCCTGCTATCTTTAACTGTTAGTTATCAAGGAATTTCCACACTGTAACATGATAAATAAAGGGAGTGTGCCTCAAGACTCTGGACAAGTGGGAGTCTGCTTTTGCCACTGATCCTGGCAGATGTGTTTCTTTGAGAGGTAACTTTGCCTTGCGGTGCTCCACTGCTTCCATGTGTAACAAGGCTCAATTTTCTGAGAAGATTATGATGAGGTGAATGAAGTAGAAGTTCTGTGCCACAAAAGATTTGTATTTATCACTCTCTGGCAAAGAATTGTGCTTATTATGCAGATTTATTGTAAAAGGAGAGACATTTCCCTTACTGGTTTGAAAAGTAATCTACATAACTCTTTCACTAAGGGCTGTGCATCCTCTTTTCTTGAAACAGAGGAAGACTAACGTTATGTGTTTATCTGATAATAAACAACATGCTGTTCCCAGCAACTACCAAGGACCTGCTCTTACAGCAGCAGCATTATTGGGAGTGACCCCACTCATTTACAATCCTGATCCTATTCTGACAACAAATCCCATCTGCATGTGTTTGTTTTCTAAAGCATGGTATTAGCCTGGAGTGAGGTGTTTGGATTGAAGCAGCTCACCAATATTCACTGGTGTTATATTTACAGGACTGAAATTGTAGTAGTTGATGACTCTATTGTTTGTTAGTTGGAGAGTGAGTTCATTCCCATCAGGTTCTCAAATGTTTACAACTAGCTGTTCTAGAAACTATTTTGATTCTGTATTGGAAACCACAATCACACAGACAACTGCTAAGTCAGTGGCCCAGGGAGATCTGGACTTTCTGTTTCTCCCTTGTAATCCCTCTGTTCACTCTGCTGCAGGCTGTGGGCAGGGTGGGAGGTAGGACTGTTTACTACTTTAGTCTTTATTTTTGCCCTTACCATGCAAGGAAGGTTAAGAAGTACTAATTGTTTCTGCAACTGCTGGATTTTTTCTCATGTTAGGGGTGACAAAGTTTGGTTTGCTCCTGTGTGGGAGCAAGACCGTCATCCATGTACTTTTTCTGCCTCTGGACAGCCTTCACCCCTGTCACAGAGCACATAGGAATGCATGGAATCACTTGTTTATGTTACTTCCTATAATTTATCTTGGAGGCACTAAAGCTGCCATAAATGTCTGTAAACCTGGTGGTCTGAAGCCATAAAGAGGATGAGCTTACCCTTAATACCCAACATTGAAGGAGAAGAAAAGCAGCCCAGAATGCCTGGAGGGGTACAAAGGTTCCTGCCAAGCTGATGAATGCGCTGCCTGCATCTGCTTTTGAAAAAGAGGGAATTACTGGATGGGCCAGGCCTCTGCTGCATGTCAGTTATGTAACAGTTTATAAATTTTCTGTTTAAAAATAAGCTGTGAAATGTTACTGTTGAATTGAATATAAGGTTGGCATTCATGTTTGAAAGTTTACAGGCAAACATGCCCAGAGTATGGGAGGCCCTGGGTGTGCTGGAGATGGCTTATGAGGAAAAAAAAAGACATTTGACTAGGAAGCGTTTCTGTTGTAGGCAGAAGGCTTATTAAGGACCTTTAATTCTATTCTGAAGAACATCTGAAACCTTGGAGGGTGTGTGTGGGAGATGTGTCCATCAGTTCAGGGTCTGAATGAGAGCAGCAGCAGGGCAGAGCAGAGCAGCTGTGATGCAGCCGCTGTGCCGGGTGTATCACTGAGTTTGTGTCACTTCAGCTGAAATCACCCACGGAGCCCTATAAAATGATCCACAGGGAATCCTGTCAACCTAGACACTGAATGAGGGGATGATAGCAGTTAGCTACCCTGGCTGTGGCTGTGGGGAGAGGACTGGGAAATTGGGGTGGAAAATGGCAATCTTGCATGCTGCCATCTAGTTCTTTCCTGGAGCCACTATGTTATCATGTTTTCCTTTTGTACACGATAAACTGTGTTGGTTTAAATCATTGTTAAATGTAAGGAAATGTCAATTGCTGAATTATGGGTGTAAAACGGTTATTCAGGTTTCTAATTATGTTCGCAAGAGCCCTGTTGGAATGCTTGTAGAAACCCTTAAAAATTGAACACACCACAATGGCACAAAGTTTGCACCATTTTTTCCATTGAGAATGACTCAATCTCTTTCTTTTATTTTTATTCAGGAGAGTGTGACACTGCAGACATGAATCTCTCTCATGTTAAATTTTTCTCCCTGACTTTCCAGACAAGTTTTGGGATGACAAAAAATATTGGGGAAAAAATGTTTTGGGAAAAAAAACAAACAACCTTTTCTAGAATTTTTGCAACATAAACCAACTAGTAGGAAAATTATTGTCATCTTTGCCCTGAAATTTTTGTATTGTAGGCAATCCTAACATGAATGGATACATATTGATAGTTCTCCATCCACACTGACAAGTATCAGTCATTTAATTTCCAAACTGAGCTGTATGCTGTATTTGAGCTTGCTATTGTTCCAGCTGGTGTTGAAATACAACTCTTTAAGCTAAAGGGTTCCAAGGATAAAAATGTCCATTTGAAGCCCAAAACAGATGTTAGATATAGGTCACGCAAATCACTTTATGAAACTTGAACAGGTCAGAGGAATTACATTTTGATATTGTAAGTGAAATAAATATATTTTCTCTCACATTCTATCTTTGATCCTCAAAATATGTGTATCAATAGGAAGAACCTGGTGGGTATACTGTTGAAAGATGTGGAGCTGGCTTACTCTCTCTCATGGAAAAGTATGCTGGAGGAAAGAGACTTGTGCATCCAGATCGAGTCCTGATATTTTCACACTGTGTGGAATTGCCATATTTTCATGGGAAATGAGTTTGCACACTTCCCACCCTGGAACAAACCTTGTGATAGAACCATCTGGGGCAAGCTGAGACCTGACAGTCTCTCTGGGTTTCTCAGAATACTGGTTTAGCTGTAATATGATTAATAGGGACATCAGAATTAGAGAAAAATAGTGGAAGTTGAACTCAGTCTGCCTGTGTGAGTTTTTTTCTTGTTTCTGGTTTTCAACTATCTATTTGTTATTTTTTATTGCTGATAATTGCTGGTCGTCTGTTTCTGCCTGCCAGTTTGTTTCTTTGTCCTATTTGCTTAGATTTGTCATATTTTTCCTGTTCCTTTTTCAAATTTTATCTGTCTAATCTCCTTCAAGTCTCAGCTGAGTTCTCCTTTCCCATTGAGACTCAGTATAAGCAAAGCATCTTGAACTTTAAAAGGCTCCATTGCCTAAATATTTGTTTACTTCTGAATCCTCCCTCTCCTTCCATGTGTGCCATTGGTCAGCTCTGAGGATTGCTCATGCCAATGCCACGCTGACTCACTCCAGAGAGAACACAAGAAGTGAAGGTCTGCTTAGGTTACCTAAGGTCAGTGCTGCCATTCCTGCTCCTGAAGTCCACTGCCTATGCTGCTGCATGTTCCCAGTCAGATGTGCTATTCAAAACTTGCCCCAGGTTGGACGTGGGCTCAGTTGGGATGGTGTACAGCAATTCGTAATTGTGAGAAAAAACATCATGGAATCACAGAATCACACAGAATCACACAGAATCACACAGAATCACACAGAATCACCGAATCACCTAGGTTGGAAAAGTTCTCCGAGATCATTGAGTCCAAGCTTTGACCAGTCACCACCCAGACAACTAGACAAGAGCACTGAGTGCCACATCCAGTTGTTACTTGGACACGCCCAGAACGGTGAATCCGCCACCTTCCTGGACAGCCTGTTCCAATGCTTGACAGCACTTTGAGTGAAGAAATTCTTCCTCATATCCAACATTAAACTATCCTGATGCAGCTTGAGACCGTTTCTCCTCACCCTATCACTTGTTTCTTGGGAGAAGAGACCAACCGCCACCTGGCTACAACCTCCTTTCAGGTACTTGTAGAGAGTGATAAAGTCTCACCTGAGCCTCCTTTTCTCCAGACTAATCAATCCCAGCTTCCTCAGACACTCCTCATCAGCCTTGTACTCCAGACCCTTTACCAGCTTTGTTGCCCTTCTCTGGACTTGCTCCAGCTCCTCAATTTCCTTCCTGAACTGAGGGGCCTGGAACTGAACACAGCACTCGAAGTGCAGTCTCACCGGTGCTGAGTACAGGGAGCCAATAATTTCCCTGGTCACACTATTTTTGAAAAAAGCCAGGATGCCATTGGCCTTGTTGGCACATGCTGGCTCATGTTCAGCTACTGTCAACCAGCACCCCTAGGTCCTTTTCCAGTGGGAAGATTTCCAGCCACTCTTATCTCTGCATGGGGTTATTGTGATTGAAGTACAGAACCTGGCACTTTGTCTTGCTGAACCTCATACCATTAGCCTTGGCTCACCAATCCACCCTGTTCAAATCCCTCTGCAGAGCCTCCAACCCTCGAGCAGATCAATGCTCAATTTAGTGCCATCTGTGAACTTACCAAGAGTGCACTTAGTGGATGGAGCTCAGCACGCCTACATGTCCCCATGTCACAGCTGGAGGCTGTGAACCCTTTCCACCCGTTAGAGGGGAAAGAGTTGGACGTGTTTTCCTAAGGGGATATACAACAGAGAAAAAAAGTACACGTCTGTTCTTCTAGTTTTTTAAACTTTGTTTCAGTTAAACCCTTTGAGGGAAATAAATTTGCTCTTATCATTCTTGGATTGTAGGTCTTGTAGAGCAAGACCTTCTTCTTGTGCTTGTGTAGGGCACAATGTGCTGGGATCCTCTAGCCCTGGCTAGACTACTACAGGTTCTATAGCAGTGCTCCTCCTCCTAACATCATCAAAATATTTCCGGTTTTGGGGGCTATGTTGGAAGCTGTTGAAACTGGTGCTTCAAGGCATCTGGGAGACATTGATGTGGGAACAGAAGAATGTGTGCTGACTCGATAAGGTTTCCTAAGGAGGTTTTTCTGCCTCTTGATTCAGTGGCTGGAAAAATGCCCACTCCGGAAAGTAAGGATAAAACTGAAGCTTTTCCAAATGTTTTCTTGGTAGCTGGCACACACTTTAGAAAGAGTTTTTAACTCAATTAAATTAATCAGTTAACCCTCTTCCTTAATTATGTGCTTTGGAGAATTTAGAAGAAAAATTACCCAAAGCAGAATGTTAAAATGAACATCAGACAAATACCTCCCCAAACAGGAAACCGTGTGAGCACCCTGGTGAACACCTACTCGCTCCCATTTCAGAACAACACAGAGACTATGCGCTGTCTGACGTGAAAACACCGAGGACATTTTGTTCAGCTGCCTGGGACTTGAGCACAATGATACTTTCTAAAGCAGGAGTATTCACCTGGGACATCTTTGCACATAAGAGCAGGCATTCATTTAGGCCACTGTAGTTACAGTTGCAAAACAGTTTCCACTGTTACTTTCTGCTTTCTCGTGCTCATAGGTTTCCAAAGCAAGAGAAATTTGGACTGATTTTTGCTGTGATGAATGCTTTCTGGACCAGACTTTTTCTTAGGAAAGACAACAAAATTAGACAACTCAGTTTCGCAGAGCAAAAAAAACCAACCAAACAAAAAATTCCATTATGGAAAAAGGCAAATATAGTTCTCACTTCTCTAAGTCAATACATCATTAAAACTATGCAGTAAAAACCATAGGATGACAGAAAACAATAATTCCAATAATCACATTGGACATGCACCTTTTTCTTTTTCTGTTCTGGTTATGAGTATCATTTTGCTATTGATCTGGAAACCTTTTTCTTTTCTCTTTGTGTGTCCAGAATGCTGTATTTTATTATACTTAAATGATGTATTTATTATATTTATTATACTTGGAAGTAATTTCTTTAATACTGAAGACAAACTTCAGGAGAAATTATTTGAATGAATGTGTCACTAGCACCCTAGTCCTCATTAGATCAGTGTCTTTTATTGCTTACTATTCTTGTACATTGCTGTCCTTTGTAATTGCAAGGGATTGACCTTGAATAGTGGTCAGACACCCACTCATCCACTCTCTTATTTCCATCTGCAACAGGACAAGAGGAGAAATAAGGATGAAAAGCATGTGGGTCAAGACAAGGAGAGGAAGACCAGCTGGCAATTTTCATCATGGACAAAATAAAATCAACCAAAATTCTATTTGGTCCAAATTAAAATAGGTTTGGATAGTCAGAAACAAAAGCAAAGTGAAACAATTTCCTCCCACCTCCCCCTGTTTTCTCAAGCTTTGCTTCTTCACTGTTGACTTCTCTTAGAGGAGAAGAAGCTAAATCACTTCTTGTCTTCTTGTGTCTTATCAGCTGTAGACAATGCAAGAGAGAAAAGGATCTTAATTCATTACTATTCAGCATAATGCTCTCTAGCCTCACTAGGTTTTCCTTCAGCCATGTTTACCATAACAGAGATACCCTTTGCAGTCTTTTCTGCTGGATAATATGCTCTTCCTCATACATCTATGCTTATTTCAAACTGAGAAATGGAGAACAATGCTTTTCAGCTTTTCAGCTACAGATGACAGAAAATCAGATGCTGACTTTTAGCTACAAAGAAGGCTAATACTGAAGCTAAGCATTTTGGATATTATATGTGAATAAATATTTTATATTCTAATTCTTAAGATTGTCACTCAGAACTGTCTTACTAGTATTTTCTAATTCTGCATTATTTTCAAATAAATTCTTTTTTATTTTTCTTTAAAATTATTCATTAAAATGTTGCATATGATTATCCCTTATTTTATTATTTATTTGAACTTTTCATTGATATTCTTAATTAGAAGGTTTATTTTATGTATAATGTAGATGTATAATTTATTTCCCATTTCAGCCAAAATTTTTGTTATTAAATATAGAATTGATTCTACTTTCTGTGTCTCAGCATCTGTTTTTTCTGACAATATGCTTAAAAAGCTTTGCAGTATACAAAAATTTTTGGAAAGAAATATACAGTTAGATGAGTAAATAAAGGGAACTCTGATTGAGGATTTTCTCAGCTGTAGTTAAATAATATGGCAATAAACATTGTGTAAAAAATCTAGTCATTATTCCCTTGAATAAACAAAAACATCTGCTCTTATAAACAAAGAAAATCAATCTATTTTTAGTAGTTTCATTTATTGATCCTTTCCTACTGGACTGTGCCACTTCCTAGAATTTGAGTCTCACAATCATATTCTATTCTTTTTTAAAGGGTTTCCATTTATTTTCAAGATTCCTATAAACTCTGCCCAGGAATGCTGTTTTGATGTTTCAAGTGTTCTTTCCAAAGACATAACAAAGCCACAGAAGAGGGATTATTAAAGAAAAAAAAACCCAAACAAACCAAACAAATTTAACAAAAAATCCCACAACCCCCAAACCCCCAAACCTCAACAGTTATTTGGGAGAATATTTATTTCTGAGTTGTACCCACTATGGTTACTATGCCAAAATTCACCATCTTATTTGTTCAAATTTAAGGTGACATCCAAGTGAAAGTTGTAATGTGTAACATATTTTGTGTGTCTTAGCTTCGTATCGTGATAATGAATAGATTATTAAAAATGTCACTTTAAAAAGAGTTTTTTCTGTAGCCTTTTTCTGTGGCCACTAAAAAAGCTGCATAATTTCTCTTTTCTAGACAAAAGAACGTACATGTAAAACACTGCATTTTGGTGAAACAACTTGACAGAAAAAGTAGCAAAGAGACCTTTGTCTTATGATCAACATTCTATATTTGCAATGAATATTTTTGATAGGTTTTAAGCTCCTCTTTTTTCCTGGTGCCTAAACAGGGACCTGTCTCACAGCAGCACTCTTGCCTGAGATAGGGAGGGACTTAAGCAATGAAGTAAACCCAAGATGCACAAGATGTAACAACATGGCCCACATGCCCATGAAAATACACCCTAGCCAAAGACAAATGTAAGTTTGGCAAGGACCTCTGGAAGTTGTCTGGTCTAACTTTGAAAGGCAGAAGGGCTAACTTTAAAACTAAACCAGATTGCATGGGGCATTGTCCAACCAGTTCCTTCAGCTTCTCCTTGTACACCATGCTCTGTGGCTCTGACTGCCTTGGTAAACCTCTGCTGTGCTCTTTTCAGTTTATCCATGCCTCTCTTCTACTAATACCACAATTTAAGAAGGTATCAAGCAAGATGCCATACACAGCATACATAATCCTCCCTATTCAAAAAACATACACGTAGCTTTTTGCTTTTCACTTATTCTTCATGCACTGCTCTCTCAGATGTAAGCAATTCTGGTTGAAAGTAATCATTATGTAAAATTACCTTTCACATTTCATATGAGCAGATGTAAGTGTTTACTTTGTGCCCTGCATTTTGTGCCCTTTAGGTGTTACATAATTTGACATTCACACAGATTCAAGTGTTATGTTTTCACAGACAAGCTCTTGGTGGGAAGGTAGGTCAGGATGACAAAATGTATCCCCCAATGTATGGTAAACTTTCAACAGCAGCAGTGGCTGCTATTCTTGTAGGTGGATTAGTGTTCAAAGTGTCTGTGTACAATGCACTTGGGCGGTTTTGTTTTAAGATTTTGTTATTCCCGCTTCTGTGACTCCTCAATAAATACTTATTCTGTTGTGCTGGTTTTGGCCAGGATAGAGTTAATTTTCTTCATAGTAGCTAGTATGGGGCTGTATTTTGGATTTGTGCTGAAAATAGAAGTGATAACACAGGGATATTTTTGCTGTTGCTGAACAGAGCTTACACAGAGCCAAGGCCTTTTCTGCGTATTATGTTGCTGCACCAGTGAATAGTGTGGGGATGCACAAGAATTTGAGAGGGGACACAGCCAGGACAGCTGACCCCAACTGACTCAAGGGATATTCCAGACCAACTGACTCAAGGGATATTCCAGACCATATGGCATCACATTCAGTGTGTAAAGCTGAGTGAAGAAGGGAGGAGGACGTTCAGAGTGATGGTGTTTGTCTTCCCAAGGAACTGTTTCATGTGATAGAGCCCTGCTTTCCTGGGGAGGCTGAACACCTGCCTGCCCATGGGAAGTGGTGAATGAAGTCCTTGTTTTTCTCTATCTACTAAACTATCTTTATCTCAACCCACAAGTTCTCTCATATTTTACTCTTCTGATTCTCTCCCACATCCTGCACAGGGATAGTGAGCAAATGGCTGCTTGATATTTCATTACTGGCTGGAGTCAAAGCATGGTATCTGACTAAAGCCAATGCCTTAGCCAATGCCATTTATCAGACACAAGATAACACCATTTCTCACCTCTGATTCCTCTGGGACACTCACAGAGTCTGATATAGGCTTTTGCACTGAGCTGAATTATCTCTCTGCTACACATCCCCAAATCAGCTTTTAAACAAATCTTTCTCATTCAGCAATAGACGACAAAAATCCAGGAAGACTTACTAAGGAAGGTAAAAGATTCAAGTCAAAGCGTGGCAGTAACAACGCATTTCCCCTGTGTTGTGTTCAGGCTCAAACCTCGGCTGTGAAGGGCAGGGGTTTAATCCACCGGGCTGTCAGAGGGTGGCAATGTAAGAACACAGAATAAGCCCATGGCCAAGTAGCGGTAGCCGGGAGCAGGCGGCATTCCCGACACTGCCACAGCCATCCCTTTGTTTGCCGCCGTCACACTAAAGCAGGCGAGCGCCACGCTAAACCAGGCAGGGTGGGCCCAAGGAAACACCGCGCTCCGTGCGGGGCTGCCTCGGACGCAGAAACCCTTCCAGACAGACGAACACACTCCTCTTGGTTCCAGTCCAGCCGTGCCCTGAGCCAGCCTGAGCTCCTTCCAGGCACGCCTGAGGAAATGGAGCCGGCAGTCCCGTGAGGCGCTGCCGGAGCCGCTCGGCCGCATCCCTCAGAGCCTCATCCCTCATCCCTCAGAGCCCATCCCTCATCCCTCAGAGCCTGCCATCTCTGTTAGGAGCTCCTTGATGGCTCCACGGAGAGGTGCAGGGCTTGCAGGCAGAGGTCTATTATAACTAAACAAGGCAGAAATTGTCCGAGAGTGCTGGTGACTCCTTTTAATGTCGCCTTTTCTTCGTTGCTCATAACTTAAAACTCCCTCTCCTCTAACTACCTGTGTGTGGTCCCGGTGCTCCCAGCCTCCAGGTGTTCCCAGGAAGTGGCTTCCTTCTGACCCTCACGGTTACTAGACTTAGGTACCCTCTTACTTGTTTTCAACAAAATATTTCTGTGGTGTGCAGTGTGACAACTCAGGTGACAAGGACTGAAATACACTGCTTTGTGCTAATTTGGCTGGAAGGATTAAACTACATCTTACTTTATCATGACAAACAACACCTAGGAAAGTAGTGCTTCCTGTTGTCCATCATCATAATGGTGTACAGGCTGGAGAACCAAATCTGCCATTTCCTCCAGTAATTTTTCCCCAGATTTACCTTTCAAATTAAAAATTATCTTTCCGTGTCCTGACTTCTGTTAGTAGGGTTTGTATCAGTAGATGCTGCTGAGGTACTGGGGTGGCTGAGGAGAGCATCCACAAGGAGCACCTGTAGGGCTGGAATAGGTTTTCTGTCAGATCCCTGTGCCCTGGTGCAGAGGGAGGATGCTCTTTCACAAACTAAAGCAAGACAGTTTGTTTTTGGAGTACCTGTAATTGTGTAAAAATATTTGTTTCAGACCTGTAGTATTATGACTGTTATTCTTCTCCCACTAGGGCTGAAGTCCTGTGCCTAGTGAGATGAGTCATTATTCATTTTAGTATCTCTTGTGGTGGGTAAGAAAAATTTTGTGGACAAGTGCTACAGGACCTTCTTCTGAACAAGTTCTGTCCTTTTTGCACTTACAGAAGAGCTTGCAAGAGGAATGGGTCTAGTCCCATTTTGACCATTCCACCTTATTTTTTGTTTTTGAATAGTATATGTTGGACAAAAGATATACTAATATAAAGAGAATTTTTCTCAAAATATTTCAATAAATTAATGTATTAAAATGTATTCCTTCCTCAGTCATTTAACTGTCGTCATTCCACGTGGCACATCATATTTGTGGGGTGAGAGCTCTTGGAACAGTGACTCATCTTTTCCTTATAAAGCACCACACATGCGGAACAGTATTAATAAAGGAATAATGATGGGATCTGCTCATCTCTTAGAGACTGGGTCAGAGGTAACTGATTCTGTGTCAGATGCCAAAAAGGTTGTAGTGTAGTTCATGCTGTATCTTGGATAAAGCTGGGGGCTGATAATACAAGGTCTGTAAAGTACAGAGGTCCATGGATGCAGACCCAAAGCAATTGGGTCTTACAATAGAAACCAAGGGTCAGGACCCCAGAGAAGATGCACCATTAAGGCAAGCAGTTTGCATTATATTCAGCTGAGATTCTCAATATGACTGGCAAGCAATCATGGCCAAAAACATGGTAGATCTCATGAGATAATGCAATAGTGGTATTCCACTGAATAAGGAGGGCACATAAAAACAGTTATCTGTCAAAGAAATTAATTTAACTCATGAATGTGGAAATTAATTTTTTTGCTACTGAGAGATCATTCTACATAAATAGTTAACCTTGGATAATGCATGGTAAGTTTGCAAGTCTTATTTCCTGAACCCTCTGCTGATTATCTGAGGCATGAAGTTACAAATTTATTGAGAAGGGTGTGGGAAAGACACAGTCTGGTGCTTCTCAACAATAAAACAAAGTTTGAATACTAACTGTAAGCTGCTTAAACTACAGTCTCTTCCTACTCTTACATATACACTGCTACAGTATGGTGCTATTGGCATAGTATGTCAGTACTTAATGTTTGAAGCAATAAGTACAGAGTGCTTTTAAATAATTGATATGAACAGATTCCAGACAAACTAGTTCACACATTTTCATTCTTGAACAATATAATCCTTAGCAGATGCTCATAATTAGGGATATAGGTATTTTAAAAATACCGTAAAATGCTTATATTAATTCTCAGATCTATGATATTAACATAATTATCCGCTTTAGTTTAGGGTGATCCTGAAAAACCTCACAATTTCTTTAGTTAATATCAGATATTTATAGCTTAAGCAAAATATAAAATGACAGAAGAGTGGACAAGCTGTTTATATCAGCTAAAGAAATAATTATCAGATTATTCATGGCAGTGTAAAGAGTAGGAATGATAAGCCCAGCTGTTGTAATGTGATTAGCTAATGTTAGTTAAGCATTGTGGAGACAGAAAGAACTCTACAAAGGTTAAGCATTATTATTATCCCTGTTAATTCAAAGTGATGGAAGGCACAGTGAAACCTCTTACCATGTGCTGTGTAAAGCTTGCAGAAACCAAAATTTAGAACTGAGGGATGGGATAAAGAGCATTACCAGCTGGTGAGCTCTTTCTCTTCGTTCCTTGCTGAGGTCTAAGTAGCTGGTCATTTGAAAAGATACCTCACAGACAGTGGCAAAGACACAGAACCCATCACAATAGGAAGGACCAATGTGGGTCAAACTGTGTGCCAGCCTGACTCCCTCCAGCCACCCTTTGAGCTGTCAAGTGCTGTACAAGGAGCAGCAATCCTGACAGCTGCAGGTTGCCACTCATGGCACTCCTTGGTCCTGGTAGGCTTTGGACATAATCCATATGGGCATAACCACCCTGGAAACATTAACTTTCTTTGGCTGCAGTCTTGTGTATCTGAGCAATTCTGCATTTATGTCATAGATTGTTGCCTTAGGCAAGATTTCTTCTATGTCTTGCATAAAACAAAGGTGCTTTGCTGGCATGGTTGTCCCACCAATATTTTTTTATGTAGAACTAGTTGAAAATAAACATTTTTTTAATACTAAAGGAAATTCTGGTGTTCTAAAAGCAATAGCATTCTACCTCGGAAACTGAAAAAGCCACAAACTGTTGCTACACTAATTCTAATACTAATATGACTAATTAATCACTTCACATTATTGATATATTTTTCTGTTCAGATTCAAAAATATAATTGAAATAAATTTATTATACATATATGACTGTAGGAAGAATGCATACTTTGATAGAAATTCATTCTGTCAAGTATTTTATCTTGTTCTTCCATGCTAAATGTCTCTCTTATGAACAGCATTAGACAAAGGTCCAGTCTTTCAGAAAAATCTAGTAAGAAATCAATGCTGATGAATGAAGACAGAGTTAGGAATCAGAGATGATCTTAAAACATGGGTGCAAGTTCAGATGAAAATGCTTCTTGACCAGTTTCTATTCGACAGGCAAACTTCTATATTTTAGTGTTTCTGGGATGTATTTTCAAAGAACTTGAAGGTGATTAGTCCAGCTGGGATGGGAAGCCACGTTTGCTCTTCAGACTTACTGCAATATCTGTGCTAAAGTGGGCATCTACAGTGTTTTGCAGATTCACTTACTAGAGAAATTGGCCATCCCAAAGTATTATGAATCTGACATACTGGGGAGGAGAAGCAAAGAGATGAAGTCACAGAGGGAAGAGAAAGCAATAAAAAGAGGACTGTTGAAAATCTGATTTACCATGTGATATTTGGAGACTGTTCCAGCTATTGGTGAGTCTTACCACTGGCATCAGACCTTTTGGTTCATTGAGAGCTGACATTCAGAATAACAGTATTATAATGGCTCTTAAAAGATCTCCGAGAGAAAACCCGAAGTGATTCAGAGGATGATTCATTTATATTGATAGCAAAACAGCAGTAGCTAAACATGACAGATACAGCGTGTACAGAGACAACCAAGCCAAGCCTAAATTGGAGTTTTGAGCATGCATTTGTGATTTAGTCATCTAAAGAACAGGAAAACAGGCTGTGAGCTGTGAGAAACCAGTCTTAAATAAAGGGCATTGCATTATCTCCACTGTGCATATTCCCAGAGGTACAAAATGTTTGTTCCCTTAAAATTAACTGTTTTCAGTTTTGCAGTGTGATTCAGACTAATATTTAAAATATTATCTCTGTCAATGCTTTCCAGTTAATTTGTATTATGAGAACTGAATTTAATTTAACTCAAGCTTCCTCTTACAGAATTTGGTCCGTATGCTTCTGCTGATTCATCACCTGTGATAACAAAATTGAGCTGCAAGAGCACCACAGGTCAAAGGGTCTGTACCAGCACTGCATGTCCTCACAATTTGCACTTTTGCTGGTAAAAGACCATGTAGGTCTTTTGTCACCTTTTTATACAATGCACTATGGGATGTGAAGTAATATATCACAAGAAAAGCAGGTCACACCACAGGCACAGTGGGTAGAGTTTTCAGTTTTCTTATGTGGCACAAATGAGGAATTTAGAACATAAAACATGGGGGAAATTGAAAGAAATGGACGATCTCCTTCCCAGTGTGCCATTCTGACACATTCTGTTCTCTTATTTTCGTCACATCTGTGGTTCCAAGTGTCCCCAGTGTCTGGTGGTACCAGCTGGTGCCAGTGGACATGCTACTAGCTTGGATTCCAGAGCTGCCCAGTAAGAGAATATCCATTCCTGGTGGTGAAACATGCCATCAACTTTTATGCTCTGGCCTGCTGAAATAATGGAACTTACTAAGGAGGAATTGCTTGGCAAGGCTGAGAAAGGGTGCTGCAACAAAGGCTTGAAGTCATTTGTGAAGCTGTTCATTTACCACCTGAACTTTATTAACTGATTTGGCTCATCTGAAGAAATCTCCTTGTATTTGTGGATCTAAAGCAAACAACAGAAGCTGCAAAATCTTCCTGTATGAAAGGCAACTTTTCCAGGTAGAAAGATAAGAAGAACACTGCCAGTGAGCCACCAGGAAAATTCCCATCAGACTCTATGACTTTGGACAGTGGCTGAAGGGGTGGTTGTGGTAGGATCCTAAGTGACAGTGGGATAGTGGGGGCATGGAAGAACTGTCCACCAGCTTTGGAAGCTCAGCATTGGACCACAAGCAGAGTTTACTGTGATGTTGGATAATGGTGGAGTGCACGTCCAGTAAAGCAGCAGGAACATATTATTCCTGAAGCTGAACACAGTTACCCTGGTGTGTTGGGATGTCTGAGTTAAGGCTGTAGCACATTTAAATAGGCATGACCATTTTGGTAACTCTCCTGGAAACTGTTAATTTCTTAATTAGAAATTATATAAGAGTGTTCAAGAGTACTATGAATCTTGAGAGTCTAGACAAATAAAACAAGTATATGGAGTGAAACAGGCTAAACTGGGTTACTAAAACACAGTATCCAAACTGTTGTTAAGATATAGACAGGCCATTCATTGATTGTATGTTGCCTTTTCTTTACAGGAGCATCCATCTATCCCAGGATGCAAATAGATCTTTGCATTATCTCTTCCACTGAAAGCTTTACTAGGCCACCCTCACAGGGAGCAAGAGAGACAATCAGTGAGAGCACATAGTTCTGATTTAACTTGTATTTTTATTAATACTACTTTGCTATTGAAAAATGAGGTGAAGACCAATCTGCTTGTAAGAGGAACTTGCTGGCATGGCACATTAAACAAGCTTGCTTCATCATTACAACGTAGAAGGGGAGCTTGGGCAGGCACTCAGGGCCCTCAAAAGGAAAGACTACATGTATACCAATAAAATGATAAATTCTGGTGTTCTTAGACTCTGCAGACAGAATAAACAGACTATATAGCAATATATAACATTCTTAAAATAAAAGTCTCCATCCAAACCATCCACTGGCAAGGCCAGTCCCGTGCCAGGAGAGCCCACTGTGTGGTAGAGGGACACATCCCAGGGACCATACTGATAGTACAGCAAGATGCAGAGGAACAAGTTCCTGTGCATAGAACCTCTCTTTAAACTGTTTACTCAGCTGTTTTGTTCTATCTCTTTGACATACTATCAAAGAGTACAGAAACCTCTGAGGGTTGTTTCCACTGCTGTTTCCTTGGTGTAGCTATGGCAGGATGATCTGGGGTCCAAACACTTGTTCTTTGCTGTTCTGTAAGAGTGGGTTCTCTTGCCCTCCCCACATGAAGTTTTTTCCTGGATCCTTTTCTCTTCTATGGTCTTTCTCACTCTTTGTTGTACTATGCTCTCAGTAAAAAGAGCCCCTCTGATACAAAAGACAGCTTCTCTGTTCTTTAGTTTGGGGATTTTCCTATTGTGTGGGTACCTCCCTAGAGAAAAACAGGTTTTCCATTGGGCTTTCTCTTTAGTTCAAGCACTGTTCATCCAATGCTAATGACATTTTTGTTTGTGCTGTTACACTTTCCAAAAGGGTGGGGAGAGGTGTTGGAAAATCTTCTGATGGGTAGCTGTGTATTGAAGTGTTTAATGACACAGCAATTTCATAACAAGGATTGGGATTTTTACATTACCTAACAAATTCCCCAAAACACCAGGCTACACTCACACAGCCTAATCCTGGCTTTAAAGAGCAGCTCTTTACCCTCTGTTCACCAAAATGTTCTGTCATTATTTAATTTGAAAACTTTAGGTATCTTGTTTTAAATAAATATGTTCAAGTGGCATTTCACTGTGAAATATTGAGACAGCACATCTTGGGTTTGCCATGTTTTCGTAGCAGAAGGGCTACAGGAGCAGCTTCTGTTAGAAGATTCCAGAAGCTTCCCATTTATCCAATGGGGCCAATGTCAGCCAGAGACAAGACAGACCTGCTGCTGGCCAAAGCTGAGCTCTTCCACTGGAGCAGAAGGGGTGGAGAAATTGGGAATGGATTTGAGCTCAGGAAGAGGGGAAGCACAGAGGAAGATGTTTTAAGATTTATTTTTCATTCTCATTACATTGCTCTGATTTGATTGTTAATAAATTAAGCTAATTTCCCCAAGCTGAGTTAGTTTTGCCCATGACAGTAACTGGTGTGGGATCTCTCCCTGACCTCATTTCGACTCATGAGCCTTTCATTTTATTTTCTCTCCTCTGTCCAGCTGAGGAAGGGAGTGACACAGTGGTTTTGGTGGACACCTGGCAACTAGTCAAGGTCAATGCACCACACAGGAACACATAGAATACTGGCAGAATTGCTTCTACCAGCTAATAGACAGCTTCCAGGAGCATGAAAGATTTATTTTCTTTTACATGAAACAAGAAACTTCTTGTGCAAATTGATTTCCCACAAATGAGGATCTTGATGCTGATAACTCTGATAGCCAATCAGATAAACAAGCATTTTTATGTAGTACAGACATGATGTTACAACATTTGAGTAAGTCTTAAGGAACAGGCATATGTAGTTTTGCAAGAAAATGTAAGGAAAAATCTCAAATGTTCCATTAAACTAACATAATCTAAATTATATAAATCTAAATTATATAAATCTAAATTATATAATTAAATAATGGGTTTTCATCTTCTGTGAAAAAAAAAAAAAAAAAAGAGTGGCCCAGGTTAGAAATATGAGCAAAAATACAGAATTTGTGTTCTTCGGATTTCTTCCCCACCAATATTGAGTGAATTCCACACTGCTCTTTAGCTCTCTTTCCATTTTCTTTATGTAAAGAGTTCCTTTGCAGCAGCTGGATCCAGCTCTAATCCTCTGAGGCTCTCTGAGCTGGAACCACTGCTGTGCAGCATTACACATGCAGGGAGCTGCCAGTGTGGGGTCTGCAGACTCCACAGCAAAGCATGTGTGGAACTCCTTGTACTGCTTACATACATTATTTGTTTGGCTAACCCATAATGTTGAATAAGTTTTCTTTAAATGCAGCAGTTTGGTTTACACCCTGTGGGGTTTTTTCCTCCTTGAATGATTTATTATTGAAATCAGTGAGTTACATTCAGTTTAAAAACATGCAGTGGAATAGGTCACAATGTCTTTTCCACATAGCAGTTCTGCAGACTTTTTTCACTATATAAGGAAAATAGTCTTACTGATCATTTCCAGTAGGAAGGTGGATAAATGTTTTACTTCCAGCCCAATCTACATTTCTTCTGTGCAAAGCATGATATAGGGTAAATTACGAAGGATAGTAAGTTTTTGCCTATCTTTGCAGAATGGTCAATGATTATGCAAAATAAATTTAAATGGTGCTGAATGTCTTGCAACAGTCGACTCAGTACCTCGCAATTTTTGGTTGCTTATCAAAAATAAAAACAACTCAGTTTAAAAAGCCCTCATAAGGTCAGACTCTTAGCATGCAGATAGTAGATTTATGCTCTTTAGAGCAAGAATCTGTTTCAATTCTAAATCTAGTTGAAATTCACAGAGCACATCATGATGTATGTTTTCAGCCTAGGAAGCTGAATGACAGGTAAAATAATTATACATTACACAAAACTTTTATAGGATTGAAGATTAAATATATAGAAGGCAAGAAATTAAAAAGTCTTACTGGTAATGTAATGGACTACAATGCTCAACATCTACAATGCTTCATTTTTAAGAAATTTCATATTGGTTTGTACATTTCTGTATTTCTTAATTCCAAAATATCTCCCAAAGGATTCATATTAAAAACCTTTTAAAAGCAATAGTAATAAAACCAATATTAAGGTTGAGGCAACACAGGAAAAACATTGCAAAGGTGACAGTTATTAAGATGTTTCACAGATTCATGTCATCTTCAGATCATTTTCTCCAGCACTTCAGAGAAGTAAAACAGAAGCCCAAATGCTGTGACAAACAACAAACAACAGTAAAATGGTCTATTTGTACTTGCAGATCTGTTCTGCAATAGATCATTTGCAGGTTTAACTTTGCTCCAATAAAATGGGAAATAAGAAAAATAAATAGGATTCCAATTTCTGTGCAAAATTACAGCATTTAGGCACTGGCCTGCATGGGTTTACAGCTTCCCTTGGGAGCCTGCATAATCTGCCTCCTGTGACTTCTTCCCATACTCAGGCTTCCAGGAAGAAATATTCCTCCCCCCTTCCTCGTGTACTCTGTCCCACAGCTGAGGGTCTCTGCAGTTGTATCAAACAGAAACCCATGGGTAGCAGCTTGTGCAAGGCACTCATTTTGTGATGGATACAAATAGTTTTTAAAAGTTCACTGTTTCCTTGTGGGGACTGAAATATCTCAGAGAACAGATCATACACTGTTTGTTATGGAGCTTTTAAGGAAAACAGAGGAAGTCTTGAAAGGCTCTAGTGGCAAAAATTCAAACAATTTTACTGGAATTCAAGTAGCAAAACCTCTGTGCTTTGCTTTGAAATTGTACTGGGAGTACAGATAAATTCTCATCTACAGTAGACATGAATCTATTTAAATGTGACTACGCTTCTTATTTTTTTGATCTATTATTTCCCTCATTGATGTGATGGCAATTTAAGCAAGGAGTTTTCATAGACTCTGTAAATACAGTTTGCATTGAGGTGCTAAGATGGACTTGCACTCCACAGTCAGCATCAGGGTTAGGAAGGTTACTCTTGTATGCCCATTGCCTGTGAAAACCTGACTGCCAAGGAATTCTGCTGGGAGAAGCAATTACTGTGCTCAGAAAAATGATCAAGACTTGTAAGAGCTCTGAAAGCTGATGAAAAAAAATATGGGTTTATAATCAGTTGTCTTTTAAACTGTGGGGGGCAGCAGTGTCCAGGCAGAGGGAATTTTTGGAAGCTTCCTCCAGAGCTTTGACCTCCACTGAGTGTTTCAGGAAGAGGCAGCATTAATTGCTGCCCCAAGACTGTGAGGCTGAGCTCACAATGGGCAAACACACTACTTTGTAAATGAAGGATTAAGTCAGAAAACCTTGCTAATAACCTACTTCTGAAATTCCATAATCACCACAGTGTGATGGTGAGTAATTTGCAGTGTTTGTAAGCATGGGTTCAGTGGCCCTAATTGACTCAGTTTCCTATTCTGGATAGCTGTGCTGATGCTTGGAATCATTCTGTAAGATGCTTTTTAAGTACTGCTCCATGTGTCATGGCACATGTGGCATTCCTGACTTCCACTTCTAGCTTTCCTCATTTGGATGATTTATGGGCTTGTGTAAATCAGTCTCAAACATAAGTGGGTGCCTGTCCTTTGCTGATTCACACTCCCTCCATTGTAAGCAAAGTTATGCCCTCAGACAGTCTCCATCATTCACAGGCTTTGCCTGCCTTGAATTTGAATATAAAGGGAAGATTGTGGTTCTGCAGTGATCTCCATCTCCAGCCAATACTTTCATATTTTGTCTGCCTAAAAAGCAAGCTGAGTATTTTATGAATAAACAGGTGTACAAAGTGCAGCTTTTGGGGCAGAATCAGCATTCCCACTTGTCCTCCTGGTAAATAATTGCAGAACAACTGGGGAAAGTTGAAATGAGCTGAAAGTGAAGATGTCCCTGATTCACTCACTCCAACACAACATATGCAAAAACACTTGAAGGTCACCTTTAAAGATTCAAGTTCTGTTTAACTGTGCTTTCACATGCTGGTTTCTAATAATGATTAAAACACATTGACAATGACATTTTTGCAAGGACACTATGAAAGGACAAGGCAGTATATGAAACAAGTATTTTATAGTGAACACCAAATTCCTGCACTTGTAATGAACACTGCATGCAATGAACAATCCACAGAGTACTCTATGCTTTCTACATATAAAATGTAAATAGATCTTTTAAAAGTCTTTGAGATTTTCAAACTTATGGAGGGGATTTCCCTCATTAGCTTTGGAAATCTCGACCACTGTGTTTGAATAATGTAGTTTAATCCAAAGTCATGCTTCATAACATTTCTCCCCAGACTCCGTGGAGCTGGCTGTGACACAGGAGGATAAGATTATTTAGTCATGGTTTTTCATTGGATCAACTCCTCTCCTGTACTGGAACTTTGACCTTTTACTTCTAAGACTTGCTGAAATCACCAGATCTCACAGTCTTCTCAGAAGAGCACAAGAATGAATAATAGTGTAGATTCAGCTTAATGAACTTGAGTAACAGGAATAGTTTGCAAAAGCACTGTTACCTAAAAATGAGAAACCTAATGTCAACTGCAAAGTTGGTTGTGAAAGTTTCTTTCTTCCTCTGCTGAAAGTAATTAAAGTGAACAGGACAGGGAAAAGGAACTCTCTAAACTGGACTTACTACTCCTCATGTATGAAGGGTTGGGAGTTTTCAGAAATGTACTATATGACTCACACTCTTCTCATGAAGAATTCAATGGAAAATGCCCATTGACAGCAGTGGGAACAGTGTGAAATTCTACCCTACAATTTATTGATATGATCTCCCTGCAAAGAACAGAACAAAGACCCAGCTTCCATGCTAGACAATTCACAGCCTTAACAGAGCAAAAGAAGGGTGATGGTTGCAAAGGAGAATGATGAGGCTGTGCAAAAACTGTAGTAGTAAAATATGAGTGCTCCACTTATGCAGAATTCACACATTGTGAGGTTTCCAAGTGTTTTGATTTTCATTTCATTTTACTTGTTTACCTTCATTGATGGATGGGTACATCAGTTTTACTTCATTATTTTGAGAAAAATTCTAGTTTCTACATAGTGAAATAATTTGAGTTAATATTTGATTAACAGGGAATTCAGCCGTAAATTAACAGTGCGTCTCAAATCTCATATATCTCCTCTAATCTTATTCTATGGAAGAGTGAATTTCAAACCACTGTACCTACATTCCATAATTTATCCAGAAGTCCTTGCTAAAATCTTGTAAAATAGAAGTTAATCACATAATATCTATTAAGAGAGAAGTAATGTAAAGGAAAGAAAATAAAATATTTAAAACTGTCAAAGAACACAAAAAAAGTTTAGATACCTTCCTATTGATATTGAACATCAGAATTTTAAAGGAGACACTGGGAAGTACCTACCAGGCACATTATGTGAAGGTATGTGGTAAATGTCTTCTCACTTAAGAGTCAGTCAGCACAAAACACCCCTTCAAAGGAGTTGCTATAATTCAGCACTTCCTATCCTATCCTATCCTATCCTATCCTATCCTATCCTATCCTATCCTATCCTATCCTATCCTATCCTATCCTATCCTATCCTATCCTATCCTATCCTATCCTATCCTATCCTATCCTATCCTGTCCTGTCCTATCCTATCCTATACNATCCTATCCTATCCTATCCTATCCTATCCTATCCTATCCTATCCTATCCTATCCTACATCCTGGTCAGGCCACATGCCCCTTTAAGGGAAGCTCTGGGCAGCTCTTTATAGCTCTTTGCAGAACTGTATGTGAACATCTGTTTTAGCTCATTTACAAGTGATTTAGTTTGGCTCTTCAGCTGTGCTCTTTAGGGCTCAAATGTTTATTTGTGTTCAGAGAGTTAGCTTCATTCATTTTCATGGATGTAAGGTGCCTGGCATTAGCTGAGAACTGGGCCTGATCATAGAGTTCCAAACCAGCTCTTAACTTCTTGGGATAGAAGTGGTAATAAAAATCTTACAAGAAAATGCCTAAGAGCAATTCTATTGTCCCAGCTACAAACCATAGCAGGTTTAGACTTGTCATGGAGAGACAACTAAAATCTTGACAAGGGAGACCCTCCAGTAAGGAGTCTGATGGTTATGGTACTACTTTGTTTCTATCTTTACTATTCTGAAAACAGGACAATTGTTTTTACCTACATCCAGAAAAATCTGATAAATAACAAGTTATTTTGGAATTTTCTGTCAGTTTTGAAGACATGTGGATTAGTCTTAACCCAAGTCAAAAATAGAAAATGTGTGATGGAAACATTATGTTAATTTTTTTTTGCTTGTTTTAAGAAATTTGCAATATCTATGGTGATAGAAGGTCAGAGAAGAAAAGGCTGTTAATTGATAGTTTTATCAATAGAATGGTTAACAGTAACCTGTGAGCCAGATACAAGCTAATCAGAAGAGAAATTTTGAAAAATGTTTCTGCCTTTTTGATTTATTTCTGAAATGGCAAATGAAGAAAGTGATTTCTCACTATATTTCTCTCTCCCTTTATCTTTTTCTTCCTCATTACACTCTTGTTGTGGATAATTCTTGTAGGCAGCTTAAAGAAACCTGCAGTTATCTTTTTTCATGTGCCTGAATAAAAAGTGTAGTGTGTAAATATCTGTATGCATTATTGTGTGCCTTTGGTCTGGGAAGAGTTACATGTGTGGGAGTGCAGTATTTAAAGGGCTTGCCAACATTTTATCATTCCCAATTAGTCAGAAAAATTGGCATAACTATGGCTCAATTAAATTTATGAACCAAAGAAACTTCCTCATGCCTTTACTTCTGCTCTTTGTGGAAGCAAAGTGTCTGTTTAAGGATAGCTTGTAAAATATATTTGTAAAAAGTAGCCTTTTTTATTTTCAACTTTCTATTTGTTTCATCACCTTCAAGCTAAGCTCCAACCATAAACATTAAGAGATGTGGTAGAAGAAGTGCCCAGAAGTCTGAACTCTTGCTAGAGTCACCCGATACCGGTCGTGGGGACATGCCGTCCTCAAGGAGAAAATGATGCCTGACTCAGTGTGCCCAAGAAAGACAACAAAAATATTTAGATCTCATACAACATGTTTGGGGAGGTGGGGGAGAATGTCTTCCTGGCCACAGATTTGGCAATCTGTTCACTTTGTAAATGCGAGTAAAGAATTGCTATATTTACAAGAAACTCATTTATACCCCAAGGTATTGTTTGTGTCCTGGTAATTTTCCATTCCCATTTCCCCCTTTTTATTTTATTTTAGTGATCCAGTCCATTTGCTTCCAGTGACACAGAATCTGAAGCCTAGTCTTTACGGATTTGAAATCCTTAAGCACTCAGGCAGTAGCATTTGCAGGTGGGACTTGGGTCTCCTAAGCATAGCCATTTAAAAAGGAGACCTTGTCACAAACTCAGATTATTCTCAGTGAAGAAAATTTATTAAAAAAAAAATAAATTAAACTAATCCAAAGGGAAACTCACTCCTTTCTAAGATTTTAGGGGAGATATAATGAACTCCCCTGCTCAAGATCCCTGTCCCTCACTTCTGGCTGTATTGCAGTTACTTATCAGAGCAGATGCTTGATTTTCTGACGGCTAATGATGTCAGGATGAGCCCCATGCTCTTTCATATATTCTTAGTGCTGGTGGGGTCAATAATCAGAGTGACTGATGAGCCATACTGACTGAGCAGTGAGATAACATATTTACTCATGTCTCTCTCCTGCAACACAGAAATTATTAAACATTCAAATGCCAGCCTGTGGAAAACAGTGTCTGATATTCAGAAAGGACAGCAGTTGATCCGAAGATAAAACTGATCTTTGAATGGAACAAATTCTGCTCCTTGGTACACTAGTGTAAACCCAGAATAACTACATTAACAGCAGTGTAAACCAGAAAGGACTTTGGATCAATGTGCCAGTACTTTGCTGATATTGTTTACGTTGCCAGGAGTGACCATATTTTACTGTTCTTTGTTTGTCATGCAATAAAACTCTTTTTGCTTCCTAACTCTTTGTGTTTTCCAGTGTAGGTAAGGGAATGAAAGTCCCATGTTTATTCAGATGGATTTTTAGAAAAAAATTATGAGGAAAAAAGCCATCATGAAGAACACAAACCAAGAAATTGTATATTTCTCCTCAATGATTTAAAGTATCCTTTCTATAAGAAAGTGGGAGTATTTACTTCTATCTGTTAATTTATAGGTAATTACGTGTTAAAATGATCTTTACAGTAAAAAAACATGGAGTTCTGGTTTTTTGTCACTATGTAGCCTTTGTTTCTTGCATGCATTGTTTTTAAAGGGTGTCACTGTGTTCTCAGGAAAGTATGTGTTAAGCTTTTTAGCTTCCAAAACCCAGACAATTAAAAGTACCATCCACGTAAGAAAAATTCTTCCACCCTCATCTGAACAGACTTAAATTATGCTGCTGATGGTATTTACAAAATATCTGTGGCAAGTACAGTGTGTCTGTGCTAAAGTCAATGAAGCATACAATGAACAGGACATAGTCACATGAGGCTTGAATTCATTCCAGTTTGTACTCTGGCATTTTTTTTTTTAAACTCAGATGATTGCAGTGACCAACATGTGATTTGGAGCAAGGATCACCGGGGTCAGGCCTGCAGAAGCAAGTGGCAGAATGCCTGAAAGCAGTTCAGACCAGGAGAGCTTGTGTGTGGTAGCTCAGAGGGCATCACGTGAGGATAGACACAATTAGAGCATGTCAGTGGCCGGGCTGGTTTCATGCCCAGGTATAATGAGGTGTCCTCTTGGGTGGTGAGCACCCCAGGACAGACCTGAAATCTGGTTACCCTTGCCACTGAAGGGGGGGTAAGTGCTCCCTTCTCTCAGCTGTTGCAGGGACATTGTCTGGGTGGGGGTCTGTCCTGTGAACCTCTCAGGGCAGGGCCCAGTTTCACAGTGACCGGTCAATTTGCGCAGAATTTCCTCGTACTGCTTAAATACATTATGTGTGTACATATGCTTACAAATGCATTACACTAATGTCCATAACTATCTAAATAAATGATGTAGCTTAAAATAGAGTCACAATGCTGTCACAATTTTGGAAAGAGAGGTCCTTGGGAGCTCTGCTGTCAGACTCTGTGGATGCATTAGACCACAGCTGATTTTAAGCCCAGTTCCACGTGTATGTGAGTTGCTCTGCGTGGGTTTTGTGCACCACTGCTAATCATTTCATCAGACCACTGCAGCCTTAGCACAGCTTTCTAGGGAAGAGTGCTGAAGTGTTTACCAGACAGAAGTCACTGATCGTGTCTCCAGACACAGAAACTGCAGAAACAGTAATACAGTAATCTGGGAACAGCTTTGGTATTTGGATGCTCCCAGCTGAATTGGCAATAGAGATGTCTTAAACTACTTCTGCCTTTCTGTCTCATCTTGTCCAATCTATTCCGGGTGCTTCCTGAAAATAAAATTTGAAAGCCATTGAAACCATTTCTCTAGCAACATTGGCTTTTTTTTTTTCCTTTCTTTTCAGAGGCAAATCTGCTATCCCATCAAATGTCAACAGTGAAGAATCCTCACCCACATATATGATAGAAAAGGCACTTGAGTCTAACATTAAGTATAATTATTTAATAGTTCACCCACATTAGTCAGCCTTTAAATATAGGAAGATTTTTAGTATTTAAAATTAAGTTTCAGCATCCTTGTCATTACATTGTCCTTCTGAAGGAAGCCTGGAGGTATGGAACATATAAACAAACATAATTTAAGATGGAGTATTTAGGGAAGTGGAACTAAAGGACAGGTGTACTAATGCCTTCCCCTTTCTGTCAAATACCTGTAGAAAATAAATAGTCAAAGGCAAAGGTCATGTTAATAAGAAGGCAAAGACAGATCTTTGAGCCCTGCTAAAGTGTTAAATGCAGGAACACTGGTGGCAAGCAGGCAGATTTCCTGTGGGATGGGCTGCCTGCTCCTGCTGAGGCGTGGGAGAGGACAGAGCCATGACACCACTAAATGAGAGTATAATCTATTAACATTGGCTCTTATTACTTATATGGGACTAAAGTTACAGAAACCTAAAATCATTTGGCAAGTAGTTACAGTGAATGGCAGCCTGCCTTTGTGTAAGGCTGTCAGACATGCCTGACAGTACATTCCACAGAATCACAGAATCACAGAATCACAGAATCACAGAATCACAGAATCAGAGTCATAGGATGGCTCAGTTTGGAAGGGACCACAGTGGGGTCACCTTGTCCAACCTCCCTACTAAAGCAGGGTCATCCCAAATCACATGGCACAGGACTGTGTCCAGACTGTTCTTGAATATCTCCAGTGAGGGAGACTCCACAACCTCTCTGGGCAATCTGTTCCAGTGTGCAGTCACTAGAACAGTAAGGAAGTTCTTCCTCATATTGAGGGGGAGAATAACTTACTTAAGTAACATTAATAACTTACTTAAGTAAGTTATTGCTTATAATGACCCTTACATGCACTGCTACTCCATTTAGGTAACTCATATTCTGGGATGATCATTCAGATTCCATGGAAATACTAAGGGCTTAGATTCCTCTACTTAAAATAAATGTTGTAAAAGGGATATTTTATTTTAATAGAAATTCACTCTCACCTATTTCTGTTGTTATCTAGCTAAGTGCAGCATTCTTGATGAAGAAATGAGAACAATTCTAAGCTTTCATTGAATCTTGAGGCATATAAGGTTTGAAACAAACTAAAATAGCAAAAAAGAAAAAAAATTATACGCTGGATCTGTTCAGCGGTGTGGCATAGCAACTCTATGATGATGTTGCTGGACACCACATTTGGCAGAAGGGAAGAAATTAATTGTCAATATACTACAGTAACTGTGTTTGTATTGCATTCACAGGGTTATGTGTAATTTAGTAAGAACAGGGTTTTTTAATGAAGAATGCAGTGTAACTCATTAGCCATAATTTTTAAGCCAAACAGTTCCACCACTTCATGGTCATGAAAAAGTAAAGTGGTGCAGAAACAGGAACAACAAAAGGATCTAGGAAAAGCATTTTAGACTGCATTCTGGCAAATTCAAATTAAGATTTCAATACTGTTTCTTCTGACATCTTAGTTGTGATTAAATGCAGTACTTACAAAGCTGAGGGCTCCATTTAAACTGTGCACCTGAACTCCCTTTAGCAGCAGTAGGTCTGCAGAGTCCTATTAAACTCATCCCAAATTAGTTGCTTAACACACACCAAATCAAACATGATGTAGAAATGCCACTTATGGCTCATTTGGTACAAACATCTCAGATGTTGCCATTATAGAGAAAATATGCTTTAAAACACACACACACACAAAAGAAAAAGAGGAAAAAAAAAAAAAAAGAAGAAGGAAAAAATAAGTGTATTACCATGGTTTTAAATTACAGTTAAACCAGTAACATTTACAAGGTGAAGTCTTATAGAACAGGGAATCACAGTTAAGATATGGACATTGACAAAACCCCTTTTTTTTTGTTATAGATAAAACACATGTGTATATTAGGTTGCATATATTTTTCTCCATTATACCCACTTCTAATAGAAGGTGTTACCCCTTACCAAAAACCTGGAGTAACCATAACTGCAGTCAAACTAAGTTATTTCTCTGTTTTCCAAGACATGAACATCCCAAAGGATGTACTGAATACCCATGTTAGAAGTTGCCTTATTTGCAAAGTAAAATAAGTAAAATCTTGCAATCACAGGACATCCTGATTTTTTTTTTTTTTTTACTAAATAAGAGTAATGAAGAAATACAGAAAAAGTGCTGCAGTTTTCTGAAGATCTGGGAGAGAAAGGGAAGAATTACTAAACTGCATGAATCATTGCTTTTGCTGTGCAAACTGATCAACAGCTAAATTCTGATCAAAATACCTAAATGCCAGTTCTGATGTGTATTATCCTGAAGGCAAAGCTAGGCTGGACAAAGTTTTCCTCCAGGAAGAGAGTTGTCTCATTTGGTTGATTTCAATTAACAACTTCCTTGAAATATTGTTGACCTTTCTGGCGTAGTACACTTTCAAGTAAAATGCAGGATGCCAGTCTAATCCACTTAGCTCCAGAACAGTTTAACCAATACCCGCAGGGCACACATCCTGTGACTTGATTTAATCAGGGGAGTGTCACTTGATGTGTTAGGTGTTGAAGACTTGAGAGGCCCTTGACCTTTTCTAGAACTATAATATTTCCTTGTTTTCAGAAAAAAAAAAATACTAAAAGTGGTTCTTTTGTATTTTTTTCATTTCATGAATGAAAAGCAGATGAGAACTAGCAATGATAACACTCATAGAAAAAAAACTCTATATTTTAAAATTGAGGATTTTAAGAAGTCTCTTTTCAAAATTATCTTGACTATGTTCCAGAAGCATACAGTTACTAATCACTGCAGCATTTCATTCAAGTACCCATAGCTGCATAGTGAACTGAACATTTCTACAACTAGGATAGAGAATTGTTGGTACTTGTCACAATTTCTACCATTCAAAGCAGCTAACTGCCCTTCAGGAGTAATGTTTCAAATTATGATATGATATTTATAGGGAATGCTATTAGCTTTTATTTCATTCAGGCAATGTAACTGGCAAATGTATTGCAAATTTTTAAGTCTTTTGTTTGAGATTTCTGGTAACATAAAAATAATATGACCTTTGTAATGATTAAGCTCTCACAATCTATGTGAGATTCTGAAGACTGTTGTCCAAGTATAAATGTGCATATTTCTCTGCACAATTACCTCCACATAAATGAAATGTTTCAGCCATTATTCAGAGATTGATCCTATATCTGGAAACTCTTCATACCATTGAGTTCCCTCAACATAACGCTCACTCTGCCTTTTGGAAATTTTAGAGCTAATGGGAAAAACAAACAAACAACATTAAAAATGCCTTCTTCTTGTGTGTTGTGGTTTCTTATTCTAAAATTCAAAGTAGGTATCTGAATAAACACTGTAGTACAGACTGTTCCTGAAGTCAGTGAGAGTTTGCCTTGGGAAATGTAGACTTTCTCCATGCTGGAACACAAAGATCTCTACCCTCTGAGTGTCAAAAGCAGAGATTGAGGATTAGGGCTCTTTCCCTCATGCCTTTGCAAAGATCAGGGGTGTTAGAGTCTGTATGTATCTTTAGTCTGTTTCAGTCTCAGTACTTGTTCTGGGCAGTGCATATTTAGCTTAAGAAATTCCGTTTATGGGATTGCAACACTCATGAATGCATTGACCATTATCAGTTAACTTCAAGACTGGGGCAATGTCTCAAAGACCATAATTGCTATTAGAGACTTGAGCAATGTATGACCCATGGCAAGGGCACAGATAGAACAAAGCTGGAGAAACCCATGCAGAAAAGTTGAGTTACACAATTCTGGTATGACAAAGCAAGAATTAAAGTCTGAATTACCTGCTTCACTTTAACAGAGACTTTTAATTACATAGCTGACATACTCAAATATCTTAGCTGTCGAAACTTTAATTTTGATGAAATAATTTCAAATTTATTTTAAGGATCAAGATTTTGGTTTTTTACTCCCATTTATTTACAGACGATTTCACTGCTGATAAAAACACACAGTGATCTGTCTTTGCTAAATAATCTCATATATAAAAGTAAGTATTCTAGAGAAAACCTTCTCATAAAACACTCTTTATACTGCTGCTTTTTCACTTTAAATGTAATCAGGTACATAAGAAATCTCAGACTGTTTTTAGGCTTCGTTATAACACTAACTCTGCTTGTAATAGACCTTGTAATGATTTACTCATTCACTCACTCATTCATTCATTCATTCAACCATTCATCTACTGAGAGGACAGTAGTCATGTGGCTTGGACTGCACTTGTTCTAACAGCAGTGTATAGTCTAGCTCATTAAAGAAAGTTATTCAGCCTTCTTGGGCACTTTTTGGGAAGTCTTTGAATTTCTGCATTACTTTCAGATTTATATCTGCAATCTGGACTCTCACTGATGTTAGGAGGCACTCAGCATCCTGAAAAAGATTAAACTCTAGACTCTTATTTTATATATCCTCAAAAGGTTCAGTCCTATTTCTCCCAAAGGCCAATTTCAAATTTTACGTGGTTTGACCTAAGAAATAATGATCTTTCCTGAATATATAAGACAGTTTCCTTACATTTGACAGGCCAAGGTATAGATGTACCCTGCACAGATGTTTATCTTTGTCTGCTAATACAAGTGTCATACTTCAGTTTTGGTGCTGTTCTTGACAGTGTCTAGCTATGTCTGGTTAGCACCATGTAGAGACTTGACATGAGCGAATCTCAGAAAAGCTGCATCAGCATAATTTTATGGCCAGCAGAGCTTTTGTGCTGCTACAGCTACATGGCTTCCAGTTTGAGACCCAGCTTGTGTGGCACTACCTGGAATATCTTCTCATGTTGCAGCACAGTGCAGTGCAAATGTAACCCCCTCACTTCTGAGAGATCCTTACTTAGGCTCAGCACAAGCACTTTACCTGAACATCTTAGCAATAACAAAAGTATTAAAGAGTCTTATTCAGAAAGTAGACATTAGGATGGAGCTACATGCCAGAATGTAGCTCACTCATGCAATCCTTTGGCAAGTGTGAATGGTGCTCTGTACTTCATTAGGCAATCACCATAATTTCATAAGGTCTTTGCCCCACTCATTTGCTGACAAACAGAAACATGGGGCATTTGAGGGAACAGAGAGTGGTCTTGGTAATCAAAATCTTCAGGGAATTCTGCTCTTAGCTTTCAAGGCTCTGTTGAATGGAGATTTCATAATTACACAATACTGATTAGGTTAGGTTTGTCAGTTTATTGGGTAGGAAAAAGCATGTTCTTGCAAATATGATCACACTATACTTAGGACTCTGCTCAGAGGTATGGCCTTTCAGTAAGGAGGTTTAAACAAATTTAAAAGATAAGCAGACTTTTTTGCATTTTTCTCTATTTTCTTGGATTTGAAATAGCTGAAAAATATTGGCTGAAAAAAATTAATCTGAGAAGAAAACTTTTCTGAGTAATTTTGGGAAAACTACTGAAGATAAGCCCATGATGGCTGTGTGTATAAACTTTTGGGGAATCTTATTAACTCAAACAACTACATCATGGAATTGTGTCTATCTGATCATGCAGAGGTAGAATTCCTGGGTTTTTATAATGCTATCATAAGAGATTTAACTATGCTATTCAAAAATATTCAAATTATATGTAGGGTTGTAAAGAAATCTTCCCAGTTTGTTGCCATTCCTGATATGTTTTGTGTAATAACACATTTTGTTCCATTCAGTTTTGAAAGAACAAGCTATTTTATATGGCAGTTTTGTAGTTGTTTCCTGTCTCCCTACTGAGTGTGTGTTTGCTGCTGTTGCAGGATTGCAACAAAACTGAGTTGCAACATCTGGAATTTGACCTTTAACACACAGCTGCCCATTTACTTTGAGACATGTATTTAGTATATTTAGTGGGGAGAGAAGGGCAGAGGTGCTTGTTTGGGCTTTTTATTTTAATTTTCCCTGGTGACTGCATTTGATCTTTATAGTAGGGACTCATAGACCTTTGCTGGCCAGAGACCAAAGTTCTTGGTGTAGCACAGAGGGCACCTGCCAGGCTGCTCGTGGAAGGGAAATGACATGATCACGCTGCCACCTGTTTCCAAAGGGCTACAGGAGCAGCCAGGTTGCTCGTTCACCAGGTCACCTTGTTGCAGCGAGGCCAAATCATGCTGGGTGCTGAGCTCATTGGCTTCCAGCACCCTCGGTGCCTTGGGCAGAGACTGCCTCGGGCTGGCCAAACAGTTGACACTGTCTGTAGGAAGTGTGATGTAATCTGTTAAGAACAGTAGTTTGGAAATGTCAGAAACAGTTTTTTACTACTTTTATATGTAGATGTCAGCAATAAAAAAGGGAAAGAGGTCAGTGATGCCAAAGAGGGTGTCAAGCAGTTGTCCTGAACCACAAACTGATTTCAACAAGCTGCATACAGGTTTTGGCTCATACAACAGCAGTCTTTAAGACTGAGATTTATTGTATGAGTTCAAAACAAGTTGGTAACATGACTACACTGAAATGAAGCTCCCAGCACAGGTAATGGGAAGTCTCTAAGGCATGGCAAGTATGTCTGAATAGTGTATTAGGAATGCAGTGTGCACATTAGGCTTAATTTGCCAAATCTCCTTTCAATGAGGCTGGGAATATACTCTGGCTTTTGTGCCCATCTCTTGTGACAGCCATATCAGAAAACCAGCTGATGAAGAAGGAATGGGCCTTGATTGGTAGTTTTAACATTAAATCTGTCCTGATAACATAAGGCAGAACAAACTTCCTTGGAGTGGCTTTGAGAAATTTGGCATTCTGGTGTTATGCTGACTTAGAAGTAGATACATTTAGAGATATATAGGGCAGAGGAAAAGCAATGTGTGAGGAGGAAAAGACGGTCTGTGCAGTGGCTCTTCTACTTTGAAATTTGGCTCACACATTGGATCACACGGTAGAAAACTCTGAGGGTCTTGAGGTAAATCTGCTCTTGGTCTCCTCTACACTGAGAACAGGAGGGACATCCCAAAGTGTGCACTGACCGTGCAGCAATATGCAGTGCTGGTGGGATGCAGCTGGTGGAGTAGAAGAGCTTCCCCTGTGGTGACAGCTGAACTCTACACCTTCTCTAGCCCGGTGTGAGGCTCAGCCCTCCAGATTCTCTTGCAGTGACAGTAGCTGGTCTTGTTTGCAATATACACTTGCAGACACTTTTGCTGCTACTCTTTGGTCAGAGCCTGTAGCCCCGCAAAAACAGGAGAGCTCCTCAAAACTCTCATAAAGAGAGCCATTTGACCTTGAGGGTTCGCTTCAAATGAAACATTTTGCACTAAAGCAGAACAAAATAACATTGCTTGCACATTGCTGGCTTCCCCCCTCCACAACATATACACAGACAGAGTTTTTGACTCGGCAACCATGCTGACAAAGATCCATTATCTGTGCAGCTCTAGAATTTAGACTGAGATCCCCAAGGCACTCAGGGTACACCCATGCCTGCACTGCAGGCACACATGAGCAGCCTCTGTCCGCACTCTAAGCCCACAAAAAGTTCACATGACCACAGTTTAGGGAGTCACTGAACCTCAGCTAACATGCTCTGCTGAGATGAACAAACATATATTAACGGTAAGGCAAAATATTTTAAAATGTGTTTACTGCTGTCACATTTCTTGGTATCCAAACAAATGTTTATCAGTACCATTTTGTACTGCAGCCAGAGCCCCCTGGCTCCCGCTGTGTAAGGCTGAAAACAAAACTATGAGAAAGATGTGGTGCCTACACTTCACTGTTTATCTTCTAGCAAAAGAAGAGGTAGCCAGCAGGTAGATTGGTGTGGCTAGGGAAAGGAAATTAAGGAAAACACTCCCTTTTTGGACTTGATAATTAAAACTTATATTCATTTTAACATAACCTTAGTGGCACTGGAAGGTAAAATTAAACGTGTACGTGCACTTCTGCAACAGTAGAATAGACTGCAGAAAATGCATCATCAAACTTCTGAAGCAGAGCCAGCCTTTTTGCTTTATACCTTAGTCTCTTGTTACACATTACATTACCTATTGACTGCCTTTGTAGGGTATTGTGGAAGGCTGCTATCCTCTGGGTTAAAAGAGTGGATGTTTGGGGGAGAAGATGCCTAAAGCTCCTCATAGAGGGCATTACTGCCCAGTAAGAGTATTTTTGGTCAAACTGATGGGTATTCTTATGCATACAAACTAAATTGTCTTTGCAAATAAAGTGAAGAGTGGTTTTGGATGTATAGCTTCACAAATAGAAAGGGGTGGGCAATTCCAAATTCCCAGTGCTCAATTCTTTCTTGAAATGGGCCTGTCAGTGAGATCCTTGAAAAAGTCCCAGGCAATCAAATCACAATACTGTACAGGTTATTTAAGGCATGATGCTCTAGAACTTCTCTGGGCCTCCAGGAACCAGGGAGAAGCCCTTGCAGTAAATACAGCCCAGGTTATTTTTCCTCTGCACCTCTTGTCCAGTGTTACTGATGCTGCCCTCTCTGTTCAGCCTTCCTTCTGTTCAGGCACTTTGCAGTTTAAGATTTGACTTTAGCATGATTCACTCTGCTCCCAGACTAAGGAAAATCTCCACTTTGAAAGATTAAACTCTCAGAGTAGTTGAGGAGCTTGAGGATAATCACCTGATATCAGTATTAACTGAGGATACCTGTTAACACAGTTACAAATGGCAATCAGAAGGATGGTTTTCTTTTTTAGCTTACTGTGAAAGGCACAGCACTGAATCAAGAGGTTTTGAGCTAATATATTTAGTATCATAGTATGAGTAATACAAGATGTCATAAAGCTACTGATAAAGCTACTGGCCAAAGCACAAAGTGGCTTTTGGAGAAATAAAAGCTTAGTCGTGACGGTTCTTTGCAATCTCTAAAAAAGGAAACTTCATCCTACAGTTTCCCATCACTTCTCATGTCAGTACATCCTGGATGAGGACGCTGAGCTGATCACCCAGCAATATTCAGTTGTACTCTGCTGAAGACAACAGGAACCAAAGGAACTCCACTTTTTGATACCTCGTAGTATCAAAGGCCTCACAGGGCCTTGCATTACACCATGTATTACATTACTTCCTGTCATTGCTTCAGGAAAAACATAATTCCATGTGTTTTCAGAGACTATGAATTCATTACTAGCAAACAGAGATACACAAAGGATTTGAATAGGCTGCTTAATTTTCTAATGACCAAGAAAAGATCTCATAATACAGATTTGTAAAGAATCCTATCTACTTGCAACACATATTTACTGCTCGTATTTGATTATTACTGCTGGTATTTGAATTTTATTTTATACAATTTTTTTTGAGCTTTTCTTTACTGAATTTTTGTGGGAATTGAGCAAAGTTAGACTGAATTTCACCATTCAGAAGTCAGGCATGTCCTCTGTGTTAACCACTAAGGCTTCCTCCAGAGTCTGTGAGAAGAAGGAATTTGAACTAGGCACAATATTTGTCTGAAGGTACCCTATTCTCTTCCTTGACTACAGAAAAAAATGTTGACTATCTGAGACCAATATTTAATAATTAATTCAGTGCCAAAACACTTGTTTGTATATTCATTATTTGAATATGCTCAGATGAAAAAATGTACAAAATAAGTTAAAGTAGATTTGAATGTGTAAAGAGATTTGTTTTTCAGTTTATTAAAATATTGAACTCTTTACATTAATCTGAGTTGAATTTCTGCACTTTTGTTAATACACAGTGGAAAATAGCACTGCAGTTTCCAGAGTTATTGCTATTTAGGAGACAGAAAGAGATGAGTGTCCTCAATAACTCTCAAGATAAGTCCTTTAAAGTAGTTATTTAAGACATAAGGTTCATGAGGTTTCTATGGAGATGACTCTTTTTGTGTAGGTGTATCAAAATAAGCATTTGCATCAGAGTGTTCTGGAAAATGGTTGTTACAAATTCTGTGTTTTCAATCCACAGCTTGTCACACCATATAATACATTACCCCTGATCTAAATACTGAAGCCAAAAAGAGTAGCAGGATTCTACCACCTATGCAAATCAGATCATACAGAATAAATCAAATCTTACCAAATCCTGCCTTACTACAGAAATGTCTTTGCTCTACTTATGTCCTAGATGATAATCCACAGGACAACTGCTGGCTCTTTTCTACCTTGATCTGAGGTCCTTCTGTCCTGCTTTCCACAGTTTCCCCTCACTTGTACCACACTGAACTTGCTCAAAACTGTGTGCTTGGTGGGACCGGCACTCCTGTCCTGTGAAAATTTTGGTAAATTCCCTAAGTCGATGGAAAACCTTCTAGTATTGCTGGGACTTTGAAACTGAGCCAAATGCCTAGTGCTGCCTGGTACCCTGTGCCTACGTGTCGGGGTGAGAGCATGGATGTCCCTCAGCATCCCCCACAGCTTGCAGGATCCCTTTCCCTGATATAAGCCCCAATTTCAGAAATGCAGGGAGGCCTTCTTGGGCACATGTCCCACCTTGCTGATGAGCTGTCACAGAGCTGAGGAAGAGTGGCAAGTGGGATACCCTAGGAGGGCTGCAGTGCCTGTGGACACTGCAGTGTGGCCACATGCCCTCCAGCACAGGCAAGGTTGAGGGTGGAGCTCAGAGAGATGCCTTTGTCCCCATGAGCAGCGAGTTTTGAGTTCGGATGCTTCTCTCTCCCTCCCAGAGATCCCCTGGGCTTTTTCTGACTACTTCTTTGTCTCTTTTGCTTTGCTTCTTAAAGATCCTCTGCTCCTTTTCCCACTTTGGAGCTCATATCTCTGCTAAAGTCTAACTTGAAAATTTCCTCTGCTTCTGAATGCCTGCAAAAGTCTTTGTTTGGGATGGTGTGACATGGATGGGGGCATACTTGGGATTGAGGCATCTACTGGTTAAGCTCTCAGAGTCCATTCAGAAACTTAAATATTTGAACAACTATCTTCATTAAGGGCAAGGGGTAAGTAACACCCCTCTGTTTTTCAGAAAAGAAAATGTTTTCAGTCTGCACTGTTTTTCTAAGCCCTATTAACTATGCTTCCTAGTGAAGTCAGATAGCCTGCAGACTAAAGTTCAAGAATGTGTATTTGTTGAATCCATTAATATAGGAACATACCCTAAGGTATTGATTTGCTGTCATCTGATGCTGAAAACCAGAAAAGCATTTTACTTTAAAAACCCATGTTTTTAATAACTTGCTATACCTTTAGACCTCCTCCCTCAGTTAAAAATTAACCCCTGTAGTTAACAAATCTTTATCAGCTAGCAGCAAGTTCACTTTGCTGATTCTCCAAATATTCAAATAGAATGACATCTGATCCACAGCAATTTCAGCTCATGTGATTACAGACATCTACCAGATCAGATAGGCTCAGCTTTCACTGTTCACTGCCACTTGGCTAAGAGTTACCCTTGACCCACATTTTTCAGCTGCTCACATAGAAAACAAATGGGCAGATTAGGGTAAAAAGTCAAATGAGTACTACACACCTATGGTTCAATGCATACATAAGACTTTGCAACTCACGAAAAGGGGAAAAATCCATATATCAACACCAAATATGAAGAATCTAAAGCAATGCTCTAAATATTTCACAAATACACAGATACCACAGTAAACATACTCCAAAGAGCACTAAAAAGGAAGTTAGTTAGTTAGTTAGTGAAATGTTCAATGAGAACATGTTGTACATTTTACTGGAAGAAATTACATTGTCTGGGAGAACAATTTGAAGGAATCATTAATGCTATCACTGGATTCTGTAAAGAATAATTGCAGGAGTCTAATTTTATTAACTTAAAATAGCATGCACAATATCTAGACTGTATGAAACATAATATAAAGTAAATAATGTTATATATATGTAGAAAAAAATGGATTACTAATTAGCAGTCAAAACATATAATGTATAAGAAGTGCTTGAAATCACTTTTTTTTTGGATAGCAAATGTTTTTTGGCTTTTACAGTAAGCATTATTTGAAGTTACACAGCAATATATGGAGTCCCTGTTTCTTTCATGTACCAAATCAGAGCTGTAGAGATTACTGCAATAGCTATAACATGTTTTCCAGTGTGAAATAAATAAGCCTTATGAGTCACATTATTTCATCTCTCTATGTGGGGATTTATGCACATCCTTCCCAGCACCATTAAAAGAGATAAGACTTATGTATGCAAATCCTAAGATAGCACAGGGAGACTAAATTGGTAAATTTTGCAGAATAGCTATTAGCCTGAAATTATAGGAAAAACACAAAAGGCACTCTCTTGTAAAAAATTAAGTATTCTGGGCTTGATCTTTATGCCCAGAGTACAACAAGTGTAAAAAAAGTATAAATTGTAAGATTAAGATGTAAACAGTACAATAGAGAATGTTTCTTCCTGTGCTCTGTAGGGGCAGGCGGTGACAGAGCGCGCTGGGGATGTGAACGGAGAGCAGGCAAAGCTGAGGGTGTGCCAGGAGTGGGAACAAAGAGCTGTATTGGGATGATTCGTCATAGGTACCTGGTGCAGGAGTTGGAATTGCTCTGAGATTTAAGGTCAGGAGGGTGACAAGTGATCCAAGCTCAGACTGGCATATCCTGACCCCTATCCAGTGTCCTGCAGGAGCCTTGGGAGGTCACAAGTACAGCAACATTAGGCAGCCGTGCTACTCCTTATAAACTGCAGGATATGGTTTCGGTCTATGGAGTGCAAAGTTTTAGAAAAAATTTAAAGTTATAGAGATAAATGTGTTAAACACCCACATCTCTGTAGAGCCTTTTGCCCAGAGCAGTTCATGAAGCTCAAGACTCCCACTATCACCCTGGGTTTGGGGCATATGTTACTTTATTTGTGCAGTCTCTACTGCTTTGTCAATTGTGACTTATGGATGATCAGTTAGTGGAGGCCTTCTATACCTCTTTTTTCTTCTTTTTCCCCCTCTGGGGTTCAGCAGGTACTGAGATGCTATACCTCATTTTTGTTTTTAGAGTAGCTTTTTGTCCAAGATCTCACCTTGCCTGTGACTCAAACTGTGCATGCCATATCTTTTTGTGTGTCTTAGGTATTTTCCAAAAGATGATGTGACACGTGGAACTGTTACACAAGGCTGGATAGATATTGCATGTGTCTTTCTGGATCACAAGTTCGTAGCTGATGCCAGAAAGCATCTCTGACACCTTCTGCTGTATTAGTCATGGTTTCATGCAATTAATGTAAATAATATTGATTTTTATACATCATGTAATTATAGTACATTTTTAATCATCCCATCTGGAGAGCTATTGAATATGGAAAAACATATGGTGACTTTGTTTTGTTGATCAACCAAATAATTTTAAACAATATATAATTTTTAGAAAACCTGTAGCCTAGGGTGAATCTAGTTGGTTTCATTGAAATTCTTGTTCTGTTATGATGATGAGAACTCAGGAAACATGATAGGCCCACTAGATTTTCTGTCATTACAGTGGTTAAATTTTCAGTCTTACAGTAGACTACAGGGCTCATTGATAGGTACTAGAGCTCAGTTGTACTGGGAGTGGTACAAACAGGTGATGAAAGTTCTTATTCCTGAAAACCTAAATATATTTTCTGATAGGAACACAGCCATGTGGAGCAGCTAAGAGTTGTGGTAACTCTTCATCCTTCTAGTATATAAAATCAATTAATATTTATTTAAATAATAATAATACTATTTGACAAGAGAAAATGGCCCTTCCAGTTTTCCTTTAGCAAGAATGATTTCCAAGTTCAGATAATATCTGCTTCCCTACTGCTCATTCTAATGGAGAAAGCACCTTCTGTCGTTTTGAGCTATGAAATTTAATTGCCCAGAGTGGCTGGTACTTATTTTCAACAACTGCTGAACAAACTCTTTAAAATGCTATAATTGAATGGACAGGAATCCTTAATTTAATGTACACCTTGTGGCATTAAAATGTGAGCTTTTGTGAGGGAGATAAAGAGCTCATGGGACTTCTGAAGCATCTTCTTCTGGGGAGGGGCACACCTTTTGCTTTATTCTGCTCTCACTTATATTTATTATAGACAAAAGTAAAGTACATCATTTGCATGAACTTTTTCTCTTTTGCACAGGTAGCAGTGAAAGGCTGTTTCACCTCTCCCTTTCATGAATGGCATTTCCAGTGAACCTGAGCACCTGAATGTCACATCTCATGTTTGGGAGTCACTGTGTAGAGCCTGTTTGTGTGACAAGCACAACACACTTTCTCCCCAGAAAAATTTATCTCATAATTTTTAGTTCATAAACAAATTGTTTTCTCTGAAAGGAAAGGCCTTTGGATAAGGGGGGGAATGTGGTGGAGGTAGGTAAATATAGAAGTAGAAAGATGGTCTTTACTGTATAATGCTTCAGTTAAAGAAGCTTTACTGAGCTGAATATCAAATATTTCAGTTTCCAACTCTGCCATTGCCACTTACCAAATATATTTTTGTCCTTCACAACCTCTTCTGCTTAAACGAGATCTCTTATCCTACATGAGGGAAAAGATTATCTTATGACCTATGTCACAAGTAAGATAACTAAGCCTCTGCTTAAAGCAGATGCTTTTGATGCTGTCAAAACAACGAAGAGATCCATCAGCACTGCTCTGCTTTTCAATGGAGTGATGAGTATGCACACATTCTGCTGGCTCAGCTCCACTTGAAAGTGGGGAAGGTATCTCCTGAAAATATGTTTGTAACTGGGTTTTTTGTGGTCATGTAAATATTTCTTCATAGAAGCCCTAGACTTTATTAATATTGTTAGGTTTGAGTGTTTGAAAGAATTGCCCTAGACTAAAATATCTAGGGCTGCCTAATTATCTGAAGGAATATAGAAAGCTTTTATGCCAGCATCTGATATCTCTGTTTCTCTAAACAACTGGATTCTCAAGTGCTTGTGCTCACACTGGGAACAAACATATTTCCACTATGATTTGGCTTCTCCTCAGAGTATCTTGTAATTTTCTGAGGACATCCCTAGAAAGCTCTTTTCCTTAATTAGAAAAGGAAACAGAAATTCAGGGTTACTGAACATGCAAAGCTTGTACCCACTTGTGGTAGAGAACATATTACAGAATGTTTTTTCTGGTTTGAACTTGGCTCAATTTTCATGTAATTCTTTAATGCAACTTTATAAATTTTGTATGGGTTTCTAATACTTTTTATTTGATTATTTTTTTCCTTTAATTTTCTCTACTCTTTATTAACTGCTGGTTACTCATGATTCCCCTAGCCTCATCCTTGAAAGGTCAATGTACATTTCAGGTGGATATTATTGTAATCAAACAATTGAGGCTGGATAAGAGCTGGAATATAATTGAAACAAAATACTGCATATGTTATAAAACTTCAAAGACTTTGTCAGCTTGAAATTCCAACACGGTTCCAGGTCATATTTAGAAAATCGCCTCTAGCAAAAGTACGGGCAAAGCCAACCTCCAATTTTTGCAGGAAGTCTTCCTGGTAAGAAGGAATCTCCTTTCTTCTGTCTTGGAACCAGCAGCTTCATTTGTCTCCTCTGGTAGAGGTAAGTCACCCCAAAAGTACAAATATATTGGTGATTTCTGCAGTTACAGAAGTCACCCCACTTTGCTTTATTCCCTGCCTCAGGAGAGCTGAAGGAGCAACTCGGGAGAGTCGAGAGATGCCACACAAGACATCTGTGAGTGTCTGGAGTCTGTGGGCAGCACTGCCCAGGCTGGAGGCACCACGACCATTAAATTGCCCATACCCTCATGCCTGACACAGACCTAGTTTAACCTGTCAGGATTTCTACCTGCTTGCAGGAAACATGTTTTGAAGGGGTTCTGCAGCTGTGAGACGGCAGCAGCTTTCAGCGGTCACTCCTGGCCTAGTTTGTCTTCCAAACATGGGATAAAAAGAGAGGTTAAAGACTATATAACCCTTTAGTTCCTACATAAATCCCATTTTGCAATACAACTAAAGCCATAGCATAAAAGATAAGTTGGGCTTATTTACATTGTAAGTGTGTGAGGCTGAGGTCCCCTCTAGGGGCTCATTCCAAGCTCTGAGTTCTGGGCAGTCGAGTTTGTTGTATAACTATGTCATCATCAGCTGAGTTTTGGTATTTTGTTTTCCAGAATTACTTGTGCAATAATAATGAGCCCAGTAGTAATCTTTGCAAAACTCCTTCTCATTGCCTTCTATATTGAAGTAGAATGAAAACAGATTGGCAGCAGACATCTAGAAAATTAGATATTAACTTTCAAAAGTGCATGTTAGTTTGCCCTGTAATAGCTGGGAAGCAAGAACATTATGTTTCAGCACGGAACCTTTTTGTGGAATCAAAATATTCTCTCACTATAGCCTGGTTCACATCTGCTGCGGGCTTTAATGTTGTTAACAATACTTGTGATTGTAGTAATAGAAATGTAGTCAGGGAAAAGAAAGGGAAAAACCCTTATTTGTATTCAGGACTCTAACAATGCTGTTAATCCTACTGCAATTACTGGAGAAAAAAGAAAGGAACAAATCTGAGAAAAGAAATGAATGTGAAAAAAAACCCAACTCCTCTGCATTTAATTAATATTAAGGATGTGAAATAAGTCCACATAAGGAAAGAAGTGCACAACTGTGACAGAAAATTTGGATCAAAATCAGGATCCTGGTAAAGACTGTTATTATAGAACTAATGTAGCTGACCACAGAGAAAGCCAAAGGGAAAAAACACTCCCTTTGACTATAAGGAGTTATAGGGGAAATCAGAGAGCTGAGGCTGCTATTAGAGTGACTATGGGTTGTAGGTTAGAGGTAGCAGTGTTACTGAAAGGGAAGTTGCTACTCTGCCTGGGAGTTCAGATATTTCACTGAGAGATGCTGATGGGGCAGAGAAGCTCCTGCCTCTTTGCTTTCTTCTTTCCAACAGATCTTACAGAAAAGCATAATTTCCCTTGGAAGGAGTAAAATAGAAGGTATGCCCAGTCTCCCTGTTTTCAGCAAAGGGATACTTGTCCATTTTATCCCATTTTTTTTCATTTCACAGTTTTCTTTGAGCATTTTTCTAGGCTCCTCATTTTTTTCCTTCGCTGCTGCTTGACATGAAATTTCATTGGCCATTTTCTGCTTTTGTCATCTGTGGCTTGAACTCCTCATCTCAGGAACTTAAATATGAACTTTTTCTTTCCTAGATTTGTTCCTTCCTGTAACTCTTGTCATATGAAAACCCATCCATCCTGCTCTCTAAAGTCTCTTATTATTCATGATGTCCCCTTTTTTTTCTGGCTGCTGGTGTCACCAGACTTCCTGAATAGGTTTCACCTCCCTTTAGTTATTCACACATTAAAATTCTGCACCTGAATTGCTGACCAAGGCTTCCTTTGGCAACTGTTCACAGGAATAGACATTTGTGCTGTGACTCATCTGGCTCATTTTGCATCTCTTCATTGGGATGAGATGCTTTCTGGAAATGCCCATATGTCTTATTGAAAATAATAGGAAGTTATACAAGTAGATTAGGTGAACCTGTTGACATTGTAGCTGTGTAAAATGAGGTGACATGAATGCCGTTGTTACGCTTCTTCAGAAGGTAAGATAGAGAAAACAAATAACAAGAATTTATTTGAAACTTCTTATAACTGAATCTAAAGTCAATTTCCAGGAATTATTAAAGAACCCAAAAATCTTTACACAGTACCTGATTTTTATTGCAAAAATAAGTGTACTATTTTCAGACTACTAAATAATACTAAGAATGATTCAAAAGCATGCTTTTCTTATATGTTGGTTTGTTTCCTACTGCCTATAAAATATATGCTTTTTATCATAATGATGGAGAAAAATTGTGATTTAGCAGCACCTTTATGGTATATTGTTAAAAGAATATGTGGATATAGGAACTTAATCCATACATTATGAAACTATCTCCAGTGCTGTGAAATAGGATATGCCAGGATTATTTCTAGATTTGTATCTCAGAATTTAATGCACAATATCTGATGAAACATAAGAGTTATCCAAGCCACCATACAACTGTGGACACAGAATATTCAAATTTCATATCCTTGTTAAGTGTGAAAAAAATACAATGACAGTAATCAACAAGCATACCAAAAAATTGTCATCCTACTCATGTAACATGTACCACTAGAGAATAACATTGTGTTAAACTGGGGAAAGTAGTTAAAATGAATACTCTAGATAAAAGGCTAAAATACTAATGGTTTTACACCACCTTAGAAGCTTGGAAAATATGCTCTACTCATCAAAAACAGGACAATGTTCTTCAATTTTTCTTCCCTAAAGTAGTAATTGAAGAACAGAAGACAGGGGTTTATATGAAGAACAGAAAAAGCCTTCCCTCAGAAATGAAATAAAGCTTTTCCCAAGCAGAAAAAAAAAAAAAAANAAAAAAAAATTGGGGGAGGGAGAGGAAACATTTAAAACTATTTAGAAGCAAAGGAGTCTGCTAAAGAAAGGGTTCATTAGTGGATAAGACTGTGGTAAAGAAAGGCTAGCACAAACCTATACATTATGCTATTTTTTTTTCTTCTTGCTTTATGGTCATTATAGGAAACATTAAAGAACTGCCTATCCTCCGGATTTTCTCCATAGGTAAAAATCTGAGTGCTGTATCATGCTGAACTGGAAAGGGATCATGAGGCTGTTACCTTGCAATTTGACACCAAAATAATAGAAAGTGGCAAATGGGCAATCAGCCATCAAAAAGGGCTCTTCCTTACTCTAGCAGGTCAGTAGGTCAGATATGATTATCAGAAAAACTGGTAGAAATTATAATTACAAATAATTAGTTGACAAATTAAATACATTGAACTAGAATCAGAAGAACTTTTGTAGAAAAAAGCCATGCTTTGCAAAACTGTGGCAATTCTCTGAAGAAGCCAAGCATTATTTGGATAATGCTGATTCAAACTTACTAACTTAAAATTTTTAAAATATATAAATAACATTAGTGAAATTGAATTCTCGTAGGGTAGAGGGGTAAACACTCTTCCAAATTACTAGATGAAAAGGTAGGAATCAAAGGGTAGGGAGAAATATAATTTTTCACAGCAAGGAACCATCAGAACTCTAGGGATTTGGATACAAAAATGTTGTGGAAAAGTGGTGAGCTGAAAGGCAATTTTATGTGTAATGATACAGAATTAATCAGGGTAGTAAAATCATAAGCTGGATGTGAGGAGTGATAGACCAGTCTCATGATACTGAGCAATGGAATGACAGATGAAATCAGTGTCAATAAATGGAAAGTTATGCGCTGAGAAAAAAATAACCTTCACTGCTCATTCACAGTGATGGACTCTCAATTATCTATTGCTGCTCTTGGAGGCAGCATTAAAGTCCCTGAAAAATCAGAGAAATGTTTGGTTGCTGAGCCTTCAGCAAGAAAAAAGTTACAAAGTAGGAATTATTGGGAAAACAATGAGGATTCAAGAGTTTCAATGTTTAAAGTGATCACAGAACTGTGTTTATCATACACAAAGCTGGCAGATCACTTGGAGAGAGTCTTTAGGTATGAGATCACTTCTCACAGCTTGTTTTAGGTGCAAAGTCGATGTGGGTTGAGGAGCAGACATGCAGCTTGCCTGGGCTCATGTGTTTCCCTCTGGACAACATCTGCTGGAAGTTGTTGTGTCTCCAGCTCTCCTTATAATTGCCCAGGTGTCACCTACCTCTACTTGCTATTTCTCCAGTATAGAATTAATTTTTTTTTTTCATGAGCCTACTTCTCTGATAGTAGTGATGATTATTACATTATTATGAGGCATTAAAAGACAAGAAGCTTCTTCTTAAAAAAAAATGGCGCAAAAACTTTAACCTTTAGCTATATGTTCATTTTTCTGGAAAACAAGAACATTGTTAAAATGATATTGATACAAATGATTTGTCAGAATCTGGTTGAATCATGAAGATATACTAGCAATTAGAAATGAAGCAAGTATCAGAAGTGAGATTATAATAATGAATATTTAGATAATTGTGTAACAATGTACAACAGTTAATTATGAGAGCAATCATCCAAGTACATATTGAACTGAACAAGAACACTCCCCATAAGAAATTATTAAGAAGTTTTAATTATAACATAAATAAAAATGTGGCACAAAGCGTTTGGGTATGCTTTAAACAGAGAGGAGACAAGCTGAGATAAGAAAGTAATCAGAAGAATTTTGTCTAAGGGCAAGAAGTATTATTCTTAGACCCCAATGTTATACATGTGATTAGGGCTACATTGTTAAAATAACATAAAGCATTTCATAAGTCTGCATTGTGGTATTTCTGTTACATAAATTATATCCATGGCTCCAGGGAAATCTAAGCATTTGACCTTGACACGTAACACAGGTATGATCCAGTGACCTAATTAATGCCTCTAATGGAGTAAATTCATTTGTAGCTAAACATTGCATCCCCATCCACACTCAGGAAGGTTTATCTTTCATTCAGAAAAGCCAATGTGCTCCTCACATGCACAAGTGTGGCCCTGGCACAGAGGTGGGTGTTTTCCTGAGGCTTACTGCAGCCCCAGGGCTCTGGGGCTCAGTCCAAGCTGTGTGCCTTCTCAGAGCAGTATGGAAGTGATATGTCCTGGATAGGTACATTGGCAAAAGAAGTAAAAAGAAGTACCTTCTAGGTTTTTTTTCCTATTTTGTAAAATCTTTTTGCCATTCTTTTGAATTGGGGATTTACTGCAAATAGTCCATGTTTGAATTATGTTGCTTGGCCAAATCAGGCTTATAAAGCACATAATACTACTTCCAATTCAACATTGTGTGAGGTGTTTTCAGAACAAAGAATCATTGTTAGTTAACTGTTCCTACACCTTTGTGTGGGAAAAGGATCATTTACAGCAGTATCACAAGGTAGCCTCAGTATTTCTATTAACATGTCAGAAGAAAATTATTTTTTTAAAAAATCAAATATCTCTTCACCAAAAGTCTGCATGGATGTGTAACTGTTCAGCACCCCTGAATAGATGTAGTGAAGACTTGACAGGCACATAACAGAGACTGGATGATCATGGCCAGTTGTGTTTTAAATCTGGAGGTCTAGGAGGATGATGGATGTGATAGTTTGGGCCATTTACTGTGACTCATTTCTGGGAATCTAAGTGCTCAGGTGGCTAATCTCAGTTCTGTCCCTTGTGGCAGCTATCACTCCTACATAGGTCACTTAAATTGTTTTAGTTGACAAAACTATAGATGCCACAGTGGCAGAGCACTATAAATGTTATATATACCCCATGGAAAACTGTGACAAGTGCTCACCACTTGTCTTCTGCTTATCTGCTTATCCTCCGCTTTTAGAAAAACTATATTCATGAAATGTTTCCTAAGAGAACCCTCAAGGGCATGTCTACACCAAGCTCTATCTGAAACCAGAAAGAGTGTGAGAACAATGGAAAAGACTCTAGAGGAAAGGGACAACAATGATGAGGCCACTGACTAAAGGAGTCTGGCATGGAAAGAAAAGTTGAAGCACCCAGTGATGCTTACCCTATCCAAAAAATGATGGGAGGAAGTCATCTCCAAATATATAAAAACCTGCTGTAGAAAATCAAGATATAAATTCGAAAATAAATATTGCCAAGTCTGACACACCTAGGTCAAGAAATAATAGTCTTAGCTGAAGCAATGTCTAGCATACTCGGAGCAGTTCACTGGTGTAGGAGGCTACTCAGAAAAGGCATGGGGTGTCCATCACCAGGGACAGACTAGAAAGCTTGTCCTGCCTTTGGGTAGAGAAATGAGCTGGATGACCTCTTGAGGTCCTTTCTGGTCTTATTTGCCTTGATCTTATGACCATGGCAGTCTGCCCAGACTGATGCATTTGGGTGCAAGATCTTTCTAATATTACTGTGATGCATTTCAAGACTGAAATTTTTCCTTCACTGAATTAATGACCACTTAGTGGTACCTTGGGGCTGCTCATACCAGAGTCCAATACAACCTGAAGATCTGCTGTTTAGCTTCAAATAACTGCCCTAGACATCCAAAAGATGCACTGTGAGAAGGCTGGGTACAGCTTTTATTGAGAACACCTTTGTGCTCAGGGGTCAGCTGGGGAGATGGCTCTGTTAACTACTGTCAAACACTGTCTGTGGGGAAGTCACATGAAGTGGCACTTCTCTGTCCCAGGCATCACACATTCTTTCCACAGTCCAGTGCATGTGACCACTTGGTTCCATCTGTGACAGCCAGCAGTGCAGGGGGGTGAAAACAGCTGCCATAGCTGTCCTCAAATTCTCTTTTTAGCTCCTTCTCTTTGGGCTTGTGCCTCAGGGGCTGCACACCTATGTGCTGAGTGCTGGTGACACATGACACTCTGCTTGCAGAGCACAATCTGCTGTTCTCTATTATAGGGGTCGGCTGTCCAACCTCTCCACTTTTCCTTTGATAAGCAACTAGCATTGCTGTGCTATTTTTGATCTACAGGGAATTCCTAGGAAATACTGCAAATGCTGTGGCAATATTGCCTAGTGTCAGCTGAAGTGTGTGAGAGGGTTCAGTTGCCTTGCTGAGGAGAAAAAATTGGCTTATGTTAAATCCAGAATGTATGTTAGCCATTCTTAATTTGGTGTAACTGCAGAAATCCAGTGATGGATGAAAAACATGCTACACACACAGCTAGTGTGCAAGAAAAGCTGTGGATTTGGGGGCTGCATGAGTCCTTAAACCATATCTCTGGGGAGTAGAGAGATCTGCAGGGCCCCCACTTCCTCAAATTCCCACTACAAAATCATCCTTTGGTTTCATACCTTACATCAGCTCTGGCTATTGATAGTCACCTGTGAGACATAGTGATTGGGTTGCAAGTGTCCCACTGGCCTTTACCTAATAATACTGGCAAATGCCAGTTCAGGTTTTCATGACAGAGCATATTATGTCATATTCTCAAGAGTTTCCAAAGTTTCTTACAGATCCTGATACACCTGCATGAATGCATCAAACACAAGCCTGCATGTGTCAGTGTAAAAGAGTTAAAGAAACAAAATGAACACAGGAAAATAGCATGAATTCTGAAAAGTGAAAATAGATTAAGATGTTCCTAAAATACGATTATCCTACGAAGTGCACCGACACAAATTTTCAATCATTTTTGATATCGACTTTCAGTTACTAAATTAGTTTTCTCCAAAATATGCCACTATGCTCCTGGTTGCTGCTTTTCTGTGATGCTCAGCTGGCCTACCTTAATGATGATGAGATGGATTGACAGTAATCTTTTGCTGGTATCAACCAGATAGTGAGTCTGCAGAGCAGTGAGCTTTCATGTATGGTGGCAGTGATTTCCAGAGGGACTTTGTATACTTGGTTTTGGCTTTTACTGAGAAATATGTTGGTTGCAATGAAACGTCCTCCCTCTTCAAGGAATTTTATTTTCTTTAAGGTTTCAATAAGACTATTATTATATAACTATATATACTCTGTTATATTACAAATTACAAGTTATTATCTTTATAGAAAACCTATTTAATACTTCTTGGAAAATGGATAATATTTTTGATCTCTAATGAAGATAAACATAATTTCATTTTCCTTAGTCTTTTCAAGTTCATCTACTTCATAAGATGATCACATGATGTTCACTTCCCTTTTATTTCCCTGTGTGAGCTTTGTTGTAAGATACACATTGTTTTGCCTATAGACAAACAGGCTGGCTAACCCTGCATCTGTGCAGCTACAGTGCTGAAAAGTACAGATAAATAAACACAGGCATTTGCTTTGTCTAATATTTAGACAATATAGAGGTCACCACAGACAACACCTGCACAGATTATCAACAAACTCCAAGTCCATGTGATGAGGCTTTGGATTTGTCTTTGGTCTAACTTTGATTTAAGAGAAAACAAAAGCCCAGGCTAATTCCCCACCTGGTATAAACTGACCACTGAATTTGGTTGGCACCAGCTGAGAATGTAATCTTGTGTTTGCTGACTGGAAACTAGATCAAATATCTTATCCAGGCTAAGTAGGGTTAAAATGATTGCATCCATTCTGACCTGAACAGCTGAAGGTATCTCTTTCAGCTACAGAAGAATTTGTCTAAATCGAGGGTGAAGCAATGTGTTTTCCAGAGGTTCCAGTTCACAGCTGGGGGTGCTGTGGCCTGGCTGCAACCTGTTCATCTCTGGATCAGCAACTGGTCAAAATCTTGGGATGAACTCAAGGTAATTTAGGAAGCTCTGTTTCTGTTGTTTTAAAACAAGTTAGGCAACCTCATCTAACTTTTTCACTTGATTATCCCGCTCATAAATTTGAATCTATGCTAACTTAAAACCAGTTTCTGTAGTATAAATACAGAGTCTACATTAAAAAGACCAAATCCTGCCTGATTTGAGGTTGCCTGTCTACACTTATTGGATCTGAATATTGGAAAATAGAAAAACCCCCTAAAACCCTGCAATATTACAAAGTTTCATATAGAAATAAAAGAAAAAAAGAGAATTATTCTGTAATTGGTTTAAAAATTAATACCTCCCTCTGCCCCCAGTTTCTATGTGGTTTTATTATATATTAATTTTTATCAGTCAAGGGTTAATTTAATTGCTGTAAGTTACACATACCAGCTGTAACAGACTTGGAACTGAGCCTGAATACAGTAGTAATCAGAGGAGTCCCTGAATATCCTCTGTGGCATTAATCTCCAATGCTACTTGCTACTGTTATTAAATCTGGTTGGTGATTAGAAAGAGAATTTTTCCTGAACATCAAAATTTTCTTACAGGTAGTCAGAAATGAGTTATAAATGAGAAAGTTTTCCTGACGCTTTACAGACACATGTCACTGCCCTTTCTATCTGATCACAATATTCTTCCACAGTGAATATTTCTTTCGTTGGAGGAGCTGGGTGTAGAGAGAGGTAAGAGGGAAGTTGACAGGTTAAGGAGGTGACCATCCTAATTTCACAGAGGGCAGCCAGACACTCTCATTAGGCTCCAGACTTTGTAGCAAACCATGCAATAGTTGTCCACACTAAAAAAAGCTATAATATCTTTGAATATTTTAAATTGATTTTTGCTACTCATAGGTAATCAACCTACAATCTCTTCTGGACAATCTAGAAATAAAGGTTTCACCACATATATTGCCAGTACTTGACATGTAATGAATCACTTTAAATAAAATTAATCACTATTATAAAACAATTTTCATCAGCAGAAGAGCTGACATTAGATATTGTTTAATTTTCTGTTATTTTGCTTAAAGGCTTCTTGCACATCCTTCCTAACGTGAAGGCAGCTTTGAAAGAGTTTCAATGGATACTCATGTGATTTTTACACAAAGTCAAAATCAGGTTTATCATTTCGCCATTGGAATATAGGAATAACTTGGGAAATTGATTGTTTATTGGCTATGCATTTATTGCTACTCCTTGCTCTTAAGAAAAAAATGAAGATTGTAAAGAAGAGGGAAAACTTTTATATTTTTAAATTTATATTAGATCAGAATAAGAACTTCTTTGTGCTTGGCAAAGTAAAAAGTAAGAGACCAAAATGCAAACTTTTATGCCAGAATTATAAGAAATTAAACTTCTCTGATACCCCTGGTTGCACAAATTCTATAATATTATTGGTTATTTTATGAGCAAGTACTACATTTATCATAGCAAATTGCAGTTTACAAACCATTTTCCCATTTAGTTTTATAATGTAACATTTTTGCAAGCAGTTTTAATCCAGTGGACATCCCTGCTTGGGATTATTTGCCCATTAGGTAACACATTGACTCCTGCCAGCCTACAGGCTTGCCTGGAACCAGTTGTGTTTGTTAACCCTTGGCCTCTAGTTGTTTAAAACCTCTTTAGCTTTGTGTTGTTTGGAAGTTCAGCATGAGCTGATCTCCTATTCCAAATCAGCTAAGCAAACAGGAACAAATTTGACATTTCCCTTAAGAAAAGGAATTAACAACAAAACCAAAACCAGCTACTAGACATTATACTGTTATGTAATAAGCAGTAATTATGTAAATACGAATCTAACATTTGATATTTCTATGAGGTAATACCTTACACTGCACAAAGTCCTATTCACCACCTTAGAACCATGCTGAGGCACAGTGGGTTCAGCACAAAGAGAGGTATAAGAACTCACACAAAAGTTACAGAACCAGAGTTAAAATCTTTTTAAATGTCAGTATTATATGATATAACCTTATTGTTTAATAGTCACATGTAAAGGAAAATCAATTCAAATTCTCAGTGGATATTTTATTCTGCAACAGAACAAAATGCAGAGAAATGTGGGCTGAGAGATGAGTGCCCAAAAGAGGATCTTCTAGATCTGCCTCAACATTTTACTGAGCCAGAACTGGAAAATTGCCCTTACAGAAGGCTCTCCAGCAAAGGTATGTTGTTATTATGCATTAATATATGCAGCATGTTTTCAAACTATACTGTATCACATTACAGAGCATCAGCAACTATGTTGTATAACATTTTATGTAAACATCATAAGCTGCAGACCCTCCCAAGATAATTTGCAGTCTATAATAATAATAAATATAGTAGAAAACTACATGAGTAATGCATAAGATCTTTGAGAGATTTTTGGACTCTCTCTGTTCCATCCAATTTGCTGTTTACTTTTCTGTCATTCCATTTATCTGCAAATCACTTCCCTTTCCTTTCCTGATACCATGCATTGGCCACAACATTCATCTTGCCTCTCTCTGCTACAGTTCCCACTGCCTACATTGCTCATTTCTAATTGTTCTTAATACCAATGCCCTCATTTCTTGCCTTTCCTCTGCCTGGCAACAGACCCCCACTTTCACCAGTGTTGATCTAATTACTTTTTCTAGATTGGCATTTAGTGGAAATATTCATGTCTTTAGCAGGATCGATTACCTGCACACCTCAGAGAGCAGTGCTACTGCTTGAGGGGAGAACAATTAGTAGCTTATATAAGTAGACAACTTCTGAAGTGATTAAAGTGATATGTAAAACTGTCACACTAAGTGAATACTCTAAAGGAAAAGAAAAGAAAAGAAAAGAAAAGAAAAGAAAAGAAAAGAAAAGAAAAGAAAAGAAAAGAAAAGAAAAGAAAAGAAAAGAAAAAAAAGAAAAGAAAAGCACAAAATATGCCCCCTCCCCCCCAAAAAAAAACCTCAGCAGAAAGCACTGTATTTAGCAAAACTGATACTGAAACTCAAGAACTAAGCAGATTTACTATGCCACAGTAATTATATCTATTTTTTCATTTTTTTCTTGATTCTTATTTCTGCTATTGAATTAGTAGAATGTCCTTTTCATGATGATTTGGAGTGGAACAATTCAGAGGAAATCCCCAAGTGAGACAATGATTCATCAGTGGTGAGTCAGTCAGGATTTGTCCCTTGAAGTCAGCACTAGGCCAGTGCCAGGCAGATGGTTTGTGTGGTAAAAAGCCAAGCTGCACTCCCAAACTCTTCAAGCAATTAAAGAAGCCAAAGCAATTTTTTTAAGGACAAGCATTTCACTATTTCACTCCAGTCATGTTTGATCATTGTCACGTTTTCCTGTTTTTTCAGTATTTTCAATTCAATAAAACATATGGGTTTTTGTAAAGGACAAAAGTATTAATAATTCTTTAAATATTGTTTTCATCTAAGCTAGATGCAAGCAGCTGAAAAGCATAGTGACACTTGGTGGCTGTGCTAAATGTCTAGGATTCTCATTTGGGCTCAGCTTCCACTGACTATCAGAGACATCCATGGATAAAGCAGCATCAATCTAATAGGTTAGAGAGGATCAGCAAAGAGAGACCATAATAACAAAATATGTCAGTCCCTGTGACAGCAATCACATTGAGGTGGTGAGGCATTTGCATGGAGAAAATAGGTCACTGCAGCATATTTTGACCGAAAATCTCAGAGTTTGTGGAGCAATGTCTGCACAGTTTCCTGTGAGTTCAGTAGAAATGGAAGACCTTCCCCCATTAACCTGGATAATCCAGCTTGGTATTCAAAACATGGGGCTGCGTCTAGGAAGAAAACTCATGGTTCAGAGGCAAAATGTCTGTTTATTTCTTGTGTGCCAATTCATCACAGCTAATTTTAATTATTTTTAATTTTATTGCTTCAAAAGTGCAAGAGACAAAATTTCCCAGCATCTCATTCCCAAAAGATGAATTAAATTTTTCGGATCTGGTGCTCTGTGATAGCAAAGCAGTCATACATATGACATGTGGTGAATTAATATTCAGACCCCTGAATAACTAACCAACATCAATAATCTCTGTCCTCTCTTTTATCTCCTTAAGTTTAGGTAGCTTTTTCATCTTCTAATTGTAAAAAAAAATTTTTGAATGGACATATATAGCTAAGAAGAAATTTAAACCAAAGCTAGTAAGTGAATAGGGCAGCTAGGCTCTGCCCTTTGTTAAAATGAAGAAAGCTCTATGTGAAGTCTTGGCCAGTTCTTGCAAAACTTTTATGACACTGCTAAACCATGGAGCTTTCACATGCTAGGTTATATTTTCTTCAGTGGTTTCCAGCTCTGACAAAGCTGTAATAAGAGAGCAGGAGATATGAGACACCAGTAAATATCAATGCTGATGTTATTCAGCGAGGCAGGTACTTCCAGCCCTAGCCAGGGCTTGTCCAAGCACAGTCAGCTAATCTCTGCTATTGCTCTGTATTTGTGGTGGGAACAGAGAGCTTGCTTGAGGAAGAGATAGCAGGAATAGGCAATCCTGTGAGCAGAGAGCTGGGTAAACACTGAGGGGAACAGTGAGCCATATTTTCAATTTGCTTTGTAGCAACTATGCTTTTTTCTGACAATTTTAGGGAAAACAAGTCCTTAGCAATATGAAGACAAGCATCCCTCAGAGGAACAATAAATTTCTACCACTCTTGGCAAATTAAGCCAAGAATCATATTTACAGTAATAATTTTATTCCATAAAATTGGTTTTAGGAATTATTTCTCAGGGACATAAGGGTCCAGACTCTGCATCCAAGTGCTTTGCTAAATGGTGATAAGGAGGTTACTTCCAAAGGATTTTTAAAGGTCAATTCCCTCTTGGTATGTTGCTCCCAGCTCCACCTTCTGGATGGTTATGCCTGATGCCACTCTGATTTATTTTGAAGGACTTGAAGCAGGGGCCAAGGTGAATGTGCCATAGGAGCCCTGAAGTCATTTGAAACTGCCCAAAACCACTTGTCTGGCTCCACAGGAGCCCTAACATGGGTGCAGCTATCCACAGGCTGATTGCAGTCTCCTTGGGGCTGTGAAGTGCTGGCCTAGCCTCTATTGTGTACACCAATTTATATATATGCTGGACTGAAGTCCTTGCCTACAACACAGAAGGTTTTTATGACATTGTCATCTTGTCTTGTTTATCCCTCCATGTGCCTGATGCATCTGGTTGTAAATCAGGGTGTTAAATTTTAAGGGATAAGAATTGAATTTCTATTTTGTGGTCAAAAGAAACTTTGTGCAGAAATTCTGCTCCTTATATGGATTTAGACAAACAAATAACATATGCTTTTAAATAATTGGAGTAATTTAATTCCTTTTATGAAATCCAGGTCAAGCCTGTGTCATTACAGTTTCCCTTTTCACAGTTTCTTATAATAGTGCTTTGTTTCCTTCTGTGCTAGAATGAGGCTTATAAAAATGTAAAGGATTTGCTGAGTTGGTTGGAAGTAAGATAGGTGAAAAAAAGAATACAAATTCATGGATTGTTGCTTATCTATGTATTTTAATGTTTGATGTTTGTCCACGAGTGCTCCATGTGAAATTATGAAAAAAAAATAGTTCTATGAGAGTTTAAAGTGAAACAAGTATCAGTTTTTAATTTAAATATTGAGGACTAGAGAAAGGCTTATTATAAAAAGGAAACTGCAGTCCCAAATCTGATACATTTCCAAGTTCCAAGCCCAACTATTTCCGCACATAATTTTTGCTACTGATTTATATTACAGTCCTGTTGTTACCAACCACAGTATATGACCAGAGCTTAAGAAACTCTGTATAGCTGTTTATCTTCCTCAGGGTATGACTGCAATGGAGGTCAAAGGGATATCCTCACTTCTTGTGAGGATACGTAAGTTGATTTTAAATGGTTTAGGTCAAGATAAGCAAGTAGTAGAAATTACCTGGAAAAATGACAAGGTTAGATACCTGTTCTGGAATGCTGTTGGGAAGCTACAGTCAGCATCTTATCTGAATAGTATAATGCAGAGGTAGAAAAATTTTCCTAGTACTAAAGGAAAAGTACTAAAATTTTCCTAGGACTAAATTGACTTCCCAACAACCTTTATGCACCATAAAATACTGTGCATCTTAAAATCATGAGGCCATAGATTATATGAAGTGCAGTCACAGGCTCTATCCAGTTCCCAGCCCAGAAGTGCCCTCCAGCTTTGATGTTTCCTGCTTAAAAAATACCTTCTTGCTAAAAGCATTGACTCAATATATGTATAAATGCTACAGATCAAAATCAACACCTCCTTGAAAGACAAAGGTGAGAAAGAAAAAAAACAAGCACAAAAGTACTATATATATGATATTACAATGATATACAATGGTTTCAACTTGTTAGCAAATTCAGGCACTAAACTCAGGTTCTCTGAATTTTATACCTGCTGCCTGTGTGTGCAGGAAGGGAGTTTAATGATAGCCATGAGGGAGTTCTCTAGTATGGTTTATGAATGGAATTTGAGATAATTACCCAAAGGTATAGTTTTAGTTCTGAACTGAGAAGGAACATAAGGTATCCAGCTCCTGAACACAGTACAAATGGAGAAAGTTTGTAATTAAAGATCACAAGTCAAAGCTGTATGTCGGCCCCCCAAAGCTTTGTTGTCTTGATGAGCTGCACTTGTGTGTCTCTGCTGGTCCATACACACAAGTCACAGAGCATTTCCGAAATGCATCACGGCGTCTGTGGAATGTGGCTGTTATCCTGGCAGTCTCCACATACTTTCCTGGAGCAGATGTATATCTGCACCTGTTTGCCCTCCCTGTTCATTCCCACCACGGCTTCAAAGGAACTTGAGCATCTCTGGTGACTGCTGTGCCCCTGTCTCCCTGTGCAGCTCCCCGTGGGCGCTGTGGCAGAGGCTCTCTGCCCTGCATGTGGCCAGATGGGCTGGAGGTGCAAGGATGGGGTGTTTCCTTACAGAAACATGGGCACTGCCATGTGGGAATGGGTCTCACCATGAAAAGGAGCTAAACTCTCACGTCAACTCATCACTTACTTATTGGCAGAGTTTGTGATACAACTGTTTTCTCTTCTTTTTTGCTCACTTTCACAGGTGAGCTGCCTTCTTCTTCTGTATTTCAACTTGGTTTTCACAAACAAGAGTTATTCAGGGTGAGCACATGCAACCTATTCTGCACAAATCCCAGGATGCTCCTTACTTGACAGGTAGCCTGATACTTCAGGAGGGACAGTGCAAGTAAATATGTTTGTCAGAGAGAGAGCACCTCAAGGAAATGAAAATACAAGCTATTAGGACCACTTGATATAAGATGATGTTGATCAAAAGAACTGACTTGACATACTGACAGGCACCTGGTGAAGTGGTGCAATGTCACACAAAACCCACTACACTGCTTCCAGGCAGGAATTTGATCATCTCCTTGTAGGTGTAGGGGCTAGACATGGCTTTTGCTTCCGAAGTTTAGAAATTTGGATTTCATAAGAAAAACCTTTTTAAAGAGAGCTAGCAGGTTTTTGTTAAAATATGTAAATAATGATGAAGTTCTATCTTGAAATAAAAAGAAACAGAAAAAATTTATATTTTCTGTCTCTTATAGCCCTTTTTAATCTTTTTCATGACTGTTATTTCAAACTTAAAAGGTATAAAACCCCACAGAAGAGTTAAGCAAAATGAGTTCGATTCATGTTTAGGTCATATGACCCATACTGAAGCATTTTCAAAACTTCATTTTGGGATATGTTTCCTAAATTGTGCCTTTAAGTATCAATTTTAGTTTTTAGCTTCCAACTTTTTTTTGAGATGATCCATTTCAATTTTGAAATTTATTATTAATTAATTACCTTTTCTCCATTTTTGGTCCAAGGACTAGACATATGTGGCTGAGGTAACACCCAGAGAATTTCTTTACCCAAATTTTGAGTATGAAGTGATTTTTCTACTATCCCTACACTAAATTCACTAAATTTCTACTGTCCCTACGCTTAATTACAAGGGAAAACCAGCTCAGGAAGTTGTTATGGTTCAACCTTTTATCCACATACTTTAGATTAATGTTTTGTGTCATTTGTTGCTGCTTTAGTTGGACAAAGCAGATCTGCACTGGGAAAGCCAGAGAGTCAACTGTTTTGGTCATGGTTTGTCACAAGCCAGCAACTCTCCAACACATCCCTAGTGCTCCTTCCCCATCTTGCCTTCCCTGAAATCTCCTGGCATCTGCTCCCATGAGGTGCTATGAGAAGGGACTGACAAGGGTGAACCAGTAGTTGAGGTGAGGAGTAAGATTAGGAAAAGGAGTATGGCACCTCAAGAAAAAAGTATGAAGCCTTCCCCAGCTTGAATTTCTGATGAGGACAGGGGAAGCCTACAATTCCTAGGATCTCCTACTTGTCCCCTACCAACCACACCCCCACCTTTATTCCCAGCAGTTTTACAATATAGAAATATATATAAGCCAAGAGAGGTGTAACTCCTCACACTGGGGGCAGCACTTAATATAGCATTTTTATGTTCTTTCCACCTTGTTAGGGTCGAGGTGAATGCACAGGAGACAGGAGTTTCTTGAGTTCGGTTTTGGATGTTTAGTAATTCTTATTTATATTACAGTTCTACAAAGCATGAGTTCTGTTGAATTCTACTAACAAGGCACAAAATGGCTAACTATCTTTCTTTCCAAGGTCTTTTAAAGCAAAACTATCCAATTAAGACTTGACACCTAAATTATTTTTACTTTTAACCCAATAATTAATCACCCGAAGCCCACGCTGCGGAGTTTTCTGACTAATTACATAACACCACCAAAATCTATGAAGAAGGAAGAAGAAGATGAAAAAGAACAACTTAGCTAATGCCCAAAAACCTCCATAAAAGCCTCAGTCTTGGCTTATATATATTACTATGTGGCATCCCACGAGGCATCGCCACGCCTCTGGGATAGCCACATTGTCTAAGCCCCGCAGGGTCAGCCCTTTATGGGCGGAGAATGGGTGGAGAACCCATGTCAGTCATCTCGATTTACTAGAATGTTCTGTTACATTTGTTTCTTTATTGGTTGCTGTACACATCACTTATGTCTCATGCTTTTCTATTTGTCATCTTGAGTTAGCCCCGCCTTTCTCCTTAATCCCTATTGGTTGTTCTATTCCCATATATACCCTTCACCCCACGGTGAAGGGGCCATTTTGCCTCTTCTTCACGAAGTGTGCAGGTGGCTCCTTAGCCTGGGGTTGACCCCGTTCAGTAATAAACTTACTTGGACCAGAGCAATCTCAGGCAATCCTCCTCTTCCTTCCGCGGCAGCTGCGAGTTCGTCATTCAACATCGTGGCGAGCACACGTTCTGAGATCGCGCAGCCCAGACGTGCGCAGCATTACTCTGGTCGCGCCTAGTGGGTCTCCCCCGCGTGCCCCGTTGGCACGTTCTACAACCCACCGGGACCGCGACATTACTATATTGTAAAACCCAAAAGTTTTGGGGCTATGCACTTTCCCCTAAAAATCCCTGAATTTTCTTTGGGGCTTGTTCCAAAGCCCATGGCCTGCTCCTTGGAGCTGAGGTGGTGAGAAAAGGAATTTTCAGAAGTGACTAACATGTAGGTGAAGAATGTGGAAGAATGGAAATTTTGCCAGATGTGTGTTACTGAAATATAAAACTGTTCGTAAAGTCAGGTTCTGTCTTTAAAAAATAAAATAAAAAAAGAGGAAGAAGAAACAAAAAGCTCAGGAAGGCATGAGTGCTGTATCACAGCCTGTGTTCAAGGTACACTTGCTAGCTAACACATCAGCACAGAGTGTGTATATCTGCATATATGTGCATCTCATCAGGATCTGCTTCTCAGTTGTGCCTATCAAAGCGGTGTCTGTGGTGGAAGTGAACCATCTGCTTCACAGCACTTCTATTTATAAGCTCTGCAGGCTGGCAGTGTAGCACATGCAATGTCACTTCAAGCCCTCCTCCCCCGGATGAGCTCCAATATGTCACTGGGTCGTCCCATCAGGTTCTGTACCAACCACGTTGGTTCTGTAAACAGAAACCCGATCTCCCTGCAGTCTGAGTCAGCAGCTGTACTGGAGCAGGACCTATCTTTAAGACTTGCAGAATGTGTAATCTGATGTCAAAAGAGCCACACAAGGGTATTTGCCACCTGACTCTGGAATGGACAGCAGCCCTTTAATAGGAGTTCCTACAAGTCTGCCTTCATGAGCATAAATTAAACTTCTGTGGCATTTGCTTGACTTTTCCAAGGGTATAAGAAACTTTTCCACTTTAAACTATTTTTCTGGGATGTCTGGCTCTCAACTTCTTACCTGATTTTGTGCCATTTTAGGACTGACATGCTATGTGCTTATCAATTTTGCATATTAGATATGCAATGTACATGCAGTGTTTACCTTTAATTTTGGGATTTACACCTAAATCCCCCTCAGGCATCAAGGAAATAAATGTAGCACAAGAAATCTGTCTGAAAAGTCCAGACAGGAGCATGAGCAGACCTAAAGAAGCATAATGAAACAGCATGTTGACATTCAGCTGTTCTTATTATGCATGCCATTAAAACTTCTACACACATTTTAGTGCCCTCCTGCCAGCACAGCTTGTATGAATTCCCCTCCAGCATTACCATTAAACATATTCAAGAAACAGCCCACAGATTATGGTAGATAATGGTTCTTGTTGACACTACGGGAGGGCAAAGCTGTTTGTGCTTGGAACTCTTTGTAGTATTTTCCAGAGGTGGGACATGTAATGACCATACTTGGGTCGACTGACTCCTTTTTCCTCTGCATTCTGATGGTAAAGATGAATTTCTTGCTTTCTTTGACCTCAATCCCTGATGGAACGGAAATCTAATTAATGAGATCACACAAGTTTCCTGGGGCTGATGATGTGTATTATTGACACTAGTCCATAATCATAAGGTGGCACAGGTTCATCAGTAATTTTTGTCTTTTATTACTTGAAGGGGTTAAGGTCACTTACACCAACTTCTGACTTCTCCAGAAAAAAAAACCCAACACAATACTTTGTCACAAGTTATATTGTGTGGGAGAGCAGACAAAATGGAATTAGCAATGCTCTCCACATCAACAGCGCACAGCATGATCTTGTTAAAGAATTATACTGCTTCATAGTCCTCAAACAAATAACATTATGATATAATGGATTGTTTTTTACTTCCTAAGCAGAAGATGGTAGGTTTGTTTTTCCTATTAAACCTAATTTTCATTTCAGACACAAGATAAATGGTACATTGATGCATTTACTTATCTCTTTCTAGAGGTTTACAGCTGAAAAGAGGAAACTTATTTTATGGATCTTTTGGTGTCCACCAAACTTACTGTCCTGATCCATATTTTATCTTTTTTTTTTCTTTCCTGCTGCTTTGAATCTGAGTATTGCTAGAACAAACTGTAATCAAATTCACTCACCATTCTTGATAGCAAACAAGTTGTTAAATACAGATTTTTTTTCATTTTGATTTTAGAAATGGATAAAAAGTATTTCTAGGTCAAAATATTCATGATTAAAAAATCCCCATTTCTTGCTTTTCTCTGCTGCAACCCTTTGGCAATAAGACTGACTGGGAAAGGGGCCCCAATTGAAGCTTAGTCCCTGACCCTGCAGAACCCCAGCTTAAACTATATCTGAAAACAGCACTATGAGCATGGTGTCAAGTCAATTAAAAGTTTTATATTTCTTCTTTATTAATCTTCTTGTTTGATGCTTCAATCTCCTAATGAACATTTCCAAATAGAAAAATAAAAGTGTATCTCACGAAAAAACATTGAAACGATGCATTCCAGGTTTAAAAGAAAAGGATTATTTTTAATGCAAAATTGTTTAACAAATGCTAACAAATACTTCTAAATAATGTTGATCTACTTTAGAATGTATTGCTTAGATGTAAATTTAAAAGTCTGAAAACCATTATGCCAAGTACTTAAAAATCTTTCAGTTAGAAAACTTTGTGCCCCAGCTATTAGCCACTAATAACTGCTTTTCTGCATTGTATTGACAATGGAGGAATCTTTCTGCAAATTAAAATACTTTTAAGGAAAGACAAATACGTAAAACTCATTCTATTATTGACTGGTCAGGGTTTATCCCATTTTTTTAATCACAGTCCTCAGTTTCTTTTTGACATGACAATATTTTTGGTCAAATTAAAAAAAAAAAAAAAAAAAAGAAAAAATTGTGCAGTAGCAAAGATCTTGAGGTAATTTTTCTTTTTTTGGTCATTCTTTCTTTCTGGTAGCTCAGTAAAATGTGATGTCCCCAAACCCTGTCATCAGCAGCTAGTCTGGAGCAAAGCTCAGTCTGAAAAAACTATTAAGCATACCAAAAATCCCAGTATGTCCAAAAATTTGAAGGATGGTTTTTATCTTTTATAGGAGATCCCTATATGTTATATTTTTTGATTAATTATAATATGTGCACATATGTGTATGGCTTTCCAACCTGCTTTTCTGAGAAGTGATGAAGACAGTGACTCCCTGTGTCCAAGAAAGACCATTGTACTTAAAAAGCACTAAGGTGTTGGTGAATTTAGTCCTTTCTTTTTGAGTCTGTTACTGAAGGTTATAAATTTTGCAGGCGATTCAAGTATTACAGAAGTTTTCCAGAACATGAAGATGACCATGAAGGCAGAAGAGCTTCTGTCTAACTGCTTATCAACACACATGGTAAAAAAAGACCAGATTCCAAATTTGACCGTATCCCTCCTTTTCTTAAAATAAAAAGGCTCTCCCTCAGACTTTCACATGGATCAGGGAGATGATGACTCTGAATGCAGTGGATAAATTCACTAGTTTGCAGTCTCAACTCTGTCCTTGAGTAAGCAGCATGCAGAGCCTCCCCCTCACTCTGTCTCCAGAGTACATCTTTCATGGATGAGCAGACCTGGCAACGGTGGAGGGACCACTGCCCCACATGGTACTGCCATAATCCCATACCAAGATACCAAGAGGAGGTGGGATCATGCATACCTAACAGACACATGCCTCTTGGGAATTCTGTGATAGGGTGATAACCACCCTAAATATCTCCCAAACACTGGAATGGTGTAAATAGATCAGTTACAAACTAACAGCAGGAAGAATATTTTTGTAAAAGAGGCAGTGTCAGTAAAGGAGATAGAGGAAAGACAGGTAAAAAACAGAACCAAACAAAAGACCCAAATAAAATAAAGGGTATATTTTCAGATGACAATTAATCCTAGCTATAAGGGACAAGAAAAGGGAATCAGTCTGATGGCTCACAGGAGCTGGAAAAATGCATTCATTGTGACACTGTGGATTTCTCTAGCTAAGGGGAAACTCCAGTTAGAAGAGGTACAGTTCACCAACACACCTTGCCTCTTGCCCACAATGCACATGATGGCCTGGGGTTTTGGCTTGCAGGTGGGGGAAATCCCCCCTTGTCTTGTGCCAGGCTGCCATCTGCACACTCACTTCTAAGGGGCTGCTGGATGTCAGCAATGCATGGAGCAGAATGAAGACAGGTGAAACTAAAGCCAGCGTAAAGCTCCATTACTGTCCTAATGTTTCTTCCTGCTGTTTCTACTTCATAGTGTTCTCTGCAAGTTTACAGCCAATGAAAGACCTGATTGCACTGACCTTTGATGCTAAGGCAGCTAGTATTTTAAAAGTCAGGTCAAGAAGGTGACCCAGACCTGGTTAAGGGCACCCAAGTTCTGGACTGAATGCAGAAGTCAAGGTAGGCACCCCAGAGTGACGTTCACTCAAAGGTGGAATTTGCTTACAACTGTCAAACAGAGAAAGCTGATCCCTCTCCTGAAACTGAGCTCTTCATTTAGACATGCAGGAAGTCATGACTGTCTCTTTCTATCATACCCTTTCCAGAGAGTAGGCATGAGGACAGTTTCAAAGAACTTGGAAGAATTGCTCTTAAGGAAATGTATACCTTTATAAATGGACACAATGCTTTTTTCAAGTGACAGTTTCAGACTGGAAGCACTTAGTCACAACTGGGAGACATTCACCAGGTCTAGACCACAAAGCAAAGCAGAGCATGGAACTGCTATCTGTCTCTAAGACCAACTTGTACACACTGATCATGTCTATGTAACAGACCACTTGGCTCTGCATCATTTTTTGCCCAACAGTGGTATTCCTAAAGCCCCATATGGAATCTTTCCTTATGAAGTTCACTTATTTCTCACTGGAATTGCCTGAATAAATGGAGAAGTTGTGATGCAACCCATCAAAGCAATGCCTATTTATAACATGAGACTGAGGATGGGGTCAAATGTGGTCTAATTTGCACAAGAGTTGAGCCAGGCTATGCTAATAGGCAAGCAGTGAGGATGACCAGCAGTGTCATGCATGAGTTTGTTCTGTGTGACGTTATGAGCTCAGATTAGTATTCTGGGTCTTCCTATATTTCCTTTCTCTCGGGGGAGCACAGGATTTTGTGAGGGTGAGGAGTGCAAGGCTGGTCAGATCTCAGCATTTGCCACGGAGAAAGGGTGCCTGGGGTGCTTGTCCTTCCTTCTGGACTCACATTTCTTACAGTGAACAACCCTGGGTAGAATGCAGAGCTGCACAACTAGCTCCCTGCCTGCCTGAGGAAAGAATTTGCCTTACATCTGCTGACAGATCTTCAATCACTTAGCAGACTTTTAGAAAAGAGAAATAGAGAGTCCGTCCCCACGTGCATATATGAGCACGTCCATGCATTGGAGGGGGCTGTCCCAACACCCACTCTTTCAAAGAGATGCTGCTTAAGGATGTATTTTCTGAGGGTCTTAATATGAGTATGTTTGAAGTCCACTCACTGGGTTGACACTCCTCCACCCCTCCCTGAAAATTTTAACAAAGTGATGACTGCTAGATATATCCCAGCATTAGACACCAAGCTGCTCTGGCTGGCGCAGTCTGTACGTATGCAGAGAAGAATCCTTGGCTCCCAAGGAGTTTAAAAGTCAAACACAGATGTTTGCAGAAACCAAAAGTCTTCTAGGGTGAAAAGGTCAATGATTTTTAAAATTATTTTTATTTTTGCCCTCAGTTTTATCTCTGATCATTTCCATGTCTTTTACTGTATGCTTTCCTGGCTTGGCCTGATTCTTGCATTTTGGTACTGAAATAGAATAATCTTGGGTCTAAAAGCCAGGAAACAGGAAGATAACTTTCCCCACTGATCAGGTATAGAATCTGGAACTGATTTTTCAGTTCTCTGCTCTATTTAATAAACACTTCATCCTTTCTGGGAGTGGTGTGGTTTAGGATTATTAGAAGACTGACCTTTGAATATGGATCCCTTTTTCCTCTGATTAATTCTGTTATGTCAATATTTATATTATTCTCAAGGGAATGTCTTTATTTGTGTTTGGGAACTTATCCAAAATTTGATTGTCTGTGAGAAAATAGTCTGTTTTGTGCATGTAAAAGCTGTTTTAAGTCAGGCAGAAAAGAAGTAGGTCAAATTTTATATCCTTACATTTTGATCTAAGGGATGGGAAAACAAAAATAAAAAGGCATCACATGACTTAATGCTTGTGCTTTGAGACTCTTTTTCTAGTAGAGTTACCCTGAGGACACTCACACAAATCTGTATACACAGATACTAGGCCAATGACTGATAAACAAGCTCAGTTATATGAAATGGGCCATATCAAGTTTGTTAACAGCTCTATGGTCCAGGTAGCCATTTATTCTCATTCCCCTTTGTCTTGGAACTGCAGCACAGGTGGGGACAGTAAAAGCAGAAAAATTAGTTTGTCGTACATTCAGCTGATATTGCATGGAGTTAATATATGCACACAGAAAAATATTCTCTGTTCATCTCATTATTGTGTTTATCAGTCCTAGGTCAAGCAGTACACTTGCTGTTATTTTTTTTAAATTGTCTAATATAGTTTTAATTAAATTAACTTAAAGATTTAATCACAAATTGCGCAGCTGAAGACTTTCAGATCCTTTTTCCTTCATATGTTACAGCTTCTGAAATATGATTGTGCAGTGACACCATTTCTACATAAGTATTTTAGGAGCAGCAGAGGCAATAGTGGCCTGGACCTTTAAGTGCCAGGTGTCTGTGAACCAGCTCTTCTCTGGGGAGCTGAAAAGAATGCAAAGAGAAGCATTAACTGCCTTGGCTGGCAGCCTAACCTGCAGTGCTTTTGCCTGTACTGTGGGAAAGCTTACTGCAGTGTCACAGCCCTGCTAGTATCAATTAGTGTCAATATGAACAAAGAACCCCAGATATAAGGCCAATGTTCTGGAAATATAACAAGCAAAATGATGTTTTGTAGCAAAGCTGAAATTCCACTTTGTATGTGAAAGAGGATCCAGGAAAGGGAAAACAAAAGCAGATTAGTCATACATCTAAATTTAGGGGTTTTTCCGTACATGCTACTGTTTCAGATCAGTCATGGAAATTAATGAGTTCAGTGTTATGAGATGAAAAGAATCTCATAGTGACCTGATATGAACTCATGGAAGCCTGATAGGAGGATTTGGCAGGGAATGTAGAGAACCTTTTTATATCATCCAATGGCTCCTTTTAACAGTAACCACTATCATGTTGTCAGTTGAGCAAATAAAATTGGCCCGCTTCTCAGGCCTCCCCTTCAGTATGGTCTAATACCACAGAGCTGGCTTGATTTTCTGACTCTGCTTGGAGGGTGCACATGACTCTTCCCAGAGGGAAAGGGGATCTGTTGACCAGGAGAATTGTTGCCTTGGACTTCATACGGACCTCCTTCTCAAAGAAGTGAAGGACAGCATGATGGACACCTGCTCACAGTGCAAGCAACCTAGTCTTTGTGTTCAGTGCACACAAAGTTTGGAAATAAGAACAGTTAACCTCTGGTTATTAATTTTTCTTCGTAACCTCTGCTGTGTCTCTCTGTGCTGTGCAGTTCTGTACTTGTACAGTAAAAGTGAACATAAAGGCCTATAGAAATTGGACCTCATGGCATACAACTATTCTAATTCACGTTTGACACTATTAACTGCACCCCATGGGTGCAGGGACAGCACTGACATAGCCTTACTCTCATTGTGTGCTCTCCAAGACCAGAACAGAGATTGCAAATTGAAGAAGTTTGGTTAATAGTCACTGCAATAAATTTTCTAGCATCTAAATTAATCAAAATGACTTAACAGTTGAAGTCCAGCTTAAAATCCAACCAAGACATTTGTTCTTCTCTTGACACTATATTTATTTATTTACATTCCTTTAATTCACTCTTTTATGTAAAAATGACCTTGCAATGTGATTTTAATAAGGCTTGGAACTGAATTTTTGCCCTAAGAACATTTTGCTCAGGTGTCCAGTGTGTGTAAATCAGAATCAGACTGTAATTTATCATAATTTTGTATGCCTGCTTAGAAAAGAATAGTGTCAAAAAGTGTTATTATTGTTTCCCTGTGCATTGTTCTAGATAATACACAGTTCAGAGAACACACGTGCTCTCCCCCTCTTAGAAAGGGGTAACATGTGTGACTCCTTACTAGTGGTAGAAATAATGCGGTACTGTGCACAGTTTCCTAAGCCAACACCAAACAATCCATCTTGGACACTGGAAACAGCTCAGATTTGTAGAGACTTCTGACTGGGTTACATTTATGGTCCATAAAACTGCTGGTATCTGAGCAAATTCACTTGGAGTCATCATCATCATCTCCCCAGGACACTGCAGGATCATCAAGGCAAATTTTAAGGCCCAGGGACTTCAGTCATCGCTCGGCAGCAAACATGGTGCTTTTGAGAACCTGGGGCTTGAGAGTAGCTCCTTGGTGAAGTGTCTGAAAACAGTGCAGTAGTCCCTGATGGATAGCTGGGCTGGGCTGCATGATGGTGTAAACTTGAGGACCCTCTCCAAGCTATTGGTTTTGGTACCTCTACCCTAGAAAGCAATAAAAGAAACCCGGGATGACTCAGTCAGAATTTCTGATTAAAACATTTGCGACACGATTCCCTATGCAATCATGACTCTCTTCAGTTTACTTGAATCTTTGGCAGAAAACCTGATAAAGTGATTATGCAAAAGAAAGAGAAGTTCAGAAAAGTCACTCTCTAGTAAATCCCAAGTATCTTTTACAGAAGTATTCCCCTAATCTGAGTACAGCCATTGAAATTGCCCATGAACAAGGAGCTTTTTCTTTCAGATATTCTGTTACATAAACAAAATAGTTGTAATAAAGAGGAAAAAGGATTTTTTTATTCAAGGTGGCCATACCATCTTGAATAAAAAGCAAGTATTTTAAAGAACAAAAAAAGAGGCACTGACCTACTCAGACTTGGGTCTTCATGATTCTGGTACATGGTGAAACATTTTCATAACTTCATGGTATTTTTCAAGTATTGTTTTGTCTTCAATTCCCAGATGTTAGCACCTGTGATGTAGACCAAAATTCTTGCTTACTTGTCTACCTTTATTGTCTCCAATATTTTTTTTTTAAAGAGGACTTGCATTTTTCTAGGTTTTATCAGTTTTCTTTGATATGGTACTAGATTTCCCAAAGCAACAATGCAAAGGTGCACCTCAAATTATCAAACAGTATCTCATGTTGTTTAAACTTCTTTATTAGTTTATATTCCCTCCTTCAGAAATTGGAGGTCTGAATATCCTGTTTTGAATGATTATTTTACCTGTCTCACACTGACACATGGAGCATGACTGGACAGCAAGAAGAAGAGGATGAAGCCTTGGATTCGGCGGCTCAAACAACGCCAGGATAGTCCTAGACATAACTGATGTAATTGAGCCAGAAAACACCTCAGAAAATCACTCAGTCAGTCTCCCTGCCCAAGAAAAGGTCAGTTCTGTCTATGGGACTCCTGACACCTACTTAATTTTTCCTGAAAGGGCTTCAAAACTGGAGAATTCATGATCATCCCACACAATCCATTTCAGTGTTTCATTGTTTCATTGTTAGGAACCTCTTCTTGACCTCTTCTTGAGCTAAATTAAGCTCCCTTGTTGAAATTTAAAACCATTGCATGTGGTTGTAAGAACACATGTGAAATTTGTAGTCTGAACACATAGACTTTAAAGTAACTCACCACAGTTTTTACCTCCTTTCCTAAAGTTACACTTATTTACCACTTCCTGTCTTATCAAGAGTATTTTACAATGGTGTGATTTTGGTCTTCTTCTTACAGGGATGACATTTTTTTTCTCCATGTCATTTTTTCAAATAACTAAAATTATTTTGAATTCTGGTCCTATCTTCAAAAATGCTTTCAAACAAAGTTTTGAAACTTACTCTTTTTTTTTATCATTCAGGATTTTAGTGAAAATATCAAGTATGACAGCCAAAATACACACCCCATAAGCTTCATTAAATACATCCTTATGTTTGAACTTGAGGGAACAAGCTGTGATAATTTGTAAATTGAGCCAATTTACTTCCCTCCACACTGAAATAAGAGGAAAACCAGTGATCAGGCTATGAGTCAGGTGCAACTTGGCTTTTCACGTTCTCTTGAGGCACTGTGATCAGCTTCTAGGCTAGATATGTAATAGTGTCCAGCATAAGTCTTTCCATGGAAGGAGCAAAATGTATTCTTTGGAATATTAAGTAGAGCTTTTGATACAGTGGCAAGGAAGATAGAGAAATCAATCATTAGAATATTAAATGAAAGAATGTGAAGGATATCACAAGGCCCCTTGAGTGTGTCTAAGAGGAAGATTTCTATATTAAATTTGGAGCAATTATGACTGCAATCTGGGTTTGAAGTAAGAATAAATGCTGAATGTCAGACAGAGATACTTTCACAGAGGACAGAAAAGAGAGCAATGACAGACACAAGGTTCAAGGAATGATCATCCAGTGAAGTGGTTTACCTGCACAAAATTATTTACTTTGTGAATAAAAAAGAAGTAATAAGCAGCTATTTAATCCTTCTGAAACTTGATCCAGACCCACTGACACCTACAAAAAACTTACATAACTTCATGGGATTTGCAGTAAATGCCTTAGAGTGTGTCACTGAAACATTACAGGATAAATTATTACCTGGTGTCATTTTACTAAAGTAAATAAAATTTATCCTTGGAGCCTGGTATGTCAAATACACATTTCTTCTTTCCTTCTCATTAATTCTTCTATTCATTCATTCATTCATTCATTCATTCATTCATATGAGATTTTAGTGTGCTGTAATCAGCGTACTTACTGGAAAAAGACAGGAAATGTGCACTATGAACATTAGCTAACAAGAATGATGGTTTCAAAAGTAATCTGCTCCAGCACATATTTTCAAGTACCTTTCATAATTATGAAATTTAAAGTGAAAAAAATATCCACAAAAATCCCCCATACACCATCGGGGGACACTCCTCATATTCCATTAGATTTGTGGTTCTTATCTGATGAAAACAGCACTGAGCTGGAACAAACAATGCGTCAAGGATGATTATGCAACGTGAGATGAAGAAACATTTCTCAACCCAGTGCCAGGAAAGCTACAGGCAATTCTGGAAGTCACATGCTTTCTGGTGGGATTTTTTTTGCGTTTTTGTGTCTTGTACAAAAAGATAGTCCTTTTTCGGAAGTCAAGTTGCAGGAGGAAACAGCCAGTAGAGAGGATCTTTTCTGTATTTGTGAATTCCGGCTGAACCACAATGAGTACATTCTTCCTTCTCTCTTTTGTGTGTATGTTTAGAGTTTTGTTCTTTTAGTAGTGAAAGTTTAGTGGATAGAAAGGGATCAATGGGGGCATTGTTGAACTGACCTCTGGTGACCATCAGAAAATGAACAAGGGCCAGCAGATGGACACTGCTCTATCTGCAGTGTATGACAGCTATTTTCAGCTGAATTATTGCATACTGGATTCTATACTGTTACATCTTGCTCATAGTGTCAGAAAGACTAAACATCTGTGCGAGACTAAACACTACATTCTAAGAAAACAGCAGATAAATGTCTGGGAAAAGGACAAAACAAAGAAAAGCAAAACAAAACAAACCAGAGATTTTGCATAGTAGCATATAATAAGTCTGAAAAGCAGTGATAAAATGGTAAACAGAGCTAAGAAAAATTTAACTACTAATCAAAACAGATTACTGGGATTTTTGAGCCAGTTTCAGTTGTCCCAAGTTAGCAACAACATTTCTGTGTGAGGTAGATGGGGGCTGAACAAATCCAAAACCTCAGTGGAGAATTTGATTGGGCCACAGATGAGTTGGTTACACGAGGCTGGCAGAACTATCACCCTAAGAAATATTGTCTAACCCCATAGCCTGGAGGTAGTTCCAACTTCATCTATATAAGCCATTGGTATAATATGGAGCAAAACTACTAAAATTGTTTTTTGAACTGGGATCCTTTTATACCAGCATGCATACACTCATTTTTGTCTTGATAAATTCCAAATTTTGCACGTGTTACTAACTCCAGTCTGTGAAAGGCTTAATTCAGTTACCTCAAAATATTGTCGTGTGCATATTATCTGAGACTTCAGGGTTTAGATAGCCAGTGAGGGCTGGATGTGACAGAGGAGCAATGATAGACAATCTTCTTCTAAAAAGGACAGCCTGATGCAAGTGTAGGAACACAGAATTATAGAATCATAGAATCACAGATCAAGTTGGAAGAGACGACTGTGGGTTATCTGGTCCAATCTCCGTGCTCCAGCAGGATCATCCCAGGGCACAAGGCAGAGAATTGCATTTGGACTGCTCTTAAATATCTCCATTGAGAGAGACTCCACAACTTCCATGGGCAACCTGTTCCTCTGCTTGGTCACTCACACAAGTAAATAAGTTCTTCCCCCTGTTCAGGTGGAATTTCCTGTGCATCAGCTTCTGCCCATTGCCACTTGTTCTGTTGCCTGGCAGCACCCTGCAGATGCTGACAGACATTGATGAGGTCCCCTCTCAGACTCTTTTCAAGGCTGAACAGGCCCAGCTCCCTCAGCCTTTCCTCATAAGAGAGAAGCTCCAGGCCCTTAATCATCTTTGCTCCCACCCCTGCACCCTCGCCAGGAGCTCACGTCTCTCTTGTGCTGAGGAGCTCAGAACTGGGCACAGCACTGCAGGTGCACCCTTGCTGAAGCTGAGTAGAGGAGCAGGGTCACCTCCCTCACCTGCTGGCAGTGCTTTTCCTGAAGAACCCAGGACACCACTGCCCTTCCTGGCCACCAGGGCCTTCTCCACATGGCTGCTCTCTGGCAGGCCAGCTCCCAGCCTGTACTGGGGTGTGGGGTTATTCCTCCCCAGGTGCAGGAGCCTGCATTTGTCCTTCTTGAATTTTGGAAGGCTCTTCTCTGTCCATGTCTCCAAACTGCCAAAGCCTTTCTGAAGGGCTGCACAGCACTCTGGGCCATCGGCCACTCCTCCCGGGTTTGTCCCATCCGTGAACCAAAACCCCACACATTCATGCTCTGGTAGATGAATCCCATCCTATGCATCGACTTCTAATCACATAGGAAAGCTGCATTTAGGAATCTAGACATGGGAGATGGCACCAGGACACCTAAGCTTGGTTTATCAGTCTTGGTTTTTCATAGAGAGGAGTGAACAAATCTCGATTATTTACAAGGCCAGTTTAGACACATATTTAATGCCTGTATAATTCTATTTTAGTGTCTTCATTTGAGGGCTAAATCCTACCTAAAGATTAATATACTGCTAGTATTCATCATTTTATATAACATATATTACACCCTAGCCACCAAACTGACGGATTCCTAAATAAGTGGATAATTATTGTTGAAATCAGGGTTATAGTGAGTAAAAACTTAGGGATAATACTTTAAACGAGCCTATTATCTATTTGTCTCAGGGGAGCTACTTAGTTGCAATGAAATAGACACTAAATATTAACAGTCAGAGGGCTATTTCACATTTGCACCTTCACCCAGATTCATTTGCCAGGTAGGTAAACAAGATTAATTAGTTGGAGGATTATGTTTTGTGTTGTGGAAGTGAAAAAAAAAAAAGTTTAATCATGTGAATCACTGGTAGTATCTAACAAAAGCTTACTCATTCCTGTGGGTAAATCAGGTGATCAAGAGAAACAAAGACCGCTAAGGGACAGGCAGACTTCCAGCCTCTGTAATCAAGAGTCTACTATGGGTACAGCAGGGTTTTGCTTCCTTATTTTCCATAATGTCACTTTCTCTTCTAAGAAAAGGAGAAGCAGCCTCCCCTTCCCACATCCCCAGTAGTAAAGGAAAAAAAATAAAAATAAAAAGAGGTGTGGTTATGCACATCTTTCCTTCCATTGTTCTATGTTCCATATGGAATGACTCTGGATGATGAAAAAAAAAGACAAGACTAAAACAATCCTTTTATTCTCTTCTATTGAACTCTAAACCAGATGATGTTTTGATTCAAGTTATAATCTTATATAAGGAGTGGTAAGAATTCTACAGAAAACCTGAGGTATTTTCCTCACAGTTTTGTATCTTCCTCTTTTTCGTAACTGCCCTTTATTTATTGTTAAAGAGGAAACTGGTATGAAGAGAAATATATATTGTCTTTTCTCACTTTAAATTTAAATATATGTAACCACAACCTGTCTACAATCCCACAAATAATCTAAAAGATATGATTCAGATTCACTATTTTGAAAATCCTTCAAACAGCTTTTGTGTCAATTTTTCTTCCACAGCAGATGATCCAGTAGCTTGGAGAAGGGTGACAACCATACAGAGGGACTTTCTTAACTTCACAGACATCTTGAAAACATTTGACAATGCCAAGAAAAATAATAACTTTTAAAAATGACAGAAGGATGTGTTAAACAATCTTGACTGATGAATGGATTAAGGTGATACTCTTTTATCTAAATCTGAGCATATTTTTGTTCTTAGGACTTCAAGGCTATAAACACTGTCCCAAAAATCAGACAAAACAGGTCAGATTATTCTCTCAGTTATACTGTCATACAGGAAATCTGTATTGAACTCAGTATGGTTTTCAACTGAGACAGAATCTGCACCACAGAATATTAAAACTTTAGATTAATTGTTCTTAGCCTATTTTGAGTGCCTATGTATATTAGCATATATAATATGTACTTAATGTTATTTCTTTTTATATCCATTTCACTTGTACTATTTGATGCTTGGTATAATAAGCTAAATTTCAGCAATGAGAACTACTCCCTAACAGGAATAAAAATCTAGAAAACATTCAAAAATTATGTCTGCTTTCTTGAGCCTTTTGGGGCTTGGGCCAGCAATGAACAGAGGTACTGGGAAGAAAAAAGAACAGGGATGAAGTATAATGTAAATATGTGTTATGTATTTGCTACTGTTCTGAGCTTTCACACAAAGGGTGATTGAGACCAATCAGGTGTTTAAAAGGCACCATGGTGGAGTGCTGGGAGCCCAGCCACACTGTACAATGGGCACAGGAGATTCTGGGCACACTTACAGTTTCATGAGTCAAAATTAAAGGTGATTGTTAACAGGTTGATGGCTCTTTTTTTTTCCCCCTCCTGCTCACCCCATATGCAGAACATTTGAAACAGTTTAAATACATACCACAGTGTATTACCCTGTGTCTTCAGGAAAATCTATTGAGAGGGTAGCCAGCCCATAATAAACAAAACCATTGTTGTTATGCATGTGCTGACATGGACTGCTGTTGAGTCCTGTTTTAGGGTTTTTTGTATGCTTGAGGAAAAAATCTTGTTTTCCATTCTCAATAGTTTGGGCTAACAGAAATGAGAAATCCTCATTTCACAGAGAGGAAACAAAGCAATTGCTGAAGAAATTCTTCACTGAAGCATCAGTTAAGCCCAGACCACATATATGAAGTAAAAGACCTCACAACAACAGTCATCTTCCAGTCAGAAAAAAACTATGTGCTTCCACAGAATACTTCCTGCCAAGTGACATTGAGCATCACCTGATATCCCCTTCAAAGATACATATGTGAATTTGTTGCTTATGTTCTTAATACAGGAAATGAAATCATAGAATCAGAGAATATGCTGGACTGGAAGCATATCTGGAATATCAGAGCTGGAAGGGACCCACCAGGATCATCTAGTCCAACTCCTGGCCATGTGCAAGAGCCCTGAGAGTTACATCATGTGCTTCCCCCTGTACTTCCCCTGTAGAAATTGCAGGATATACCAGGTGGAAGGTATATATGATTTAGTCCACTCTACCTTTTCCTATGAATTAGCTTTCAATCTATCTCAGATGTACAATATTCTAGACTTGCAACAGATTAACAGAATTCTCTTGTACTGCTTTTATTTAATGTGCAATATAAACAAGGGTTTCCTCTTCTGTACCCAAATATGGTATGCCCCAAAGTTACCCTGACTAAAAGCAGCACACCCAGTGTGAGCAAAAATCAAATGAAAGTTAATAAACATAACAGCTTAATCACTGTAATTTCCTGAATCCTATGGGTGGCCTATATTTTCTCAAAGGTCATTCAGCTTGAGGTTTCAAGGTGAATATGTTTCAGGGCTTGCTACTTAGTGGAATTTCCAACTCAGTTTTACATTCCTAGGTGTATGAAGAGAGTTCATCAGCCAAAAAACTAGTGGTCTGGAATGGGTTTTAACCATTTTTGAATACTGTCCTTGCCTTGCTCTCACAGAAGGGAAGACCATCACAACTTTTCATTGATTATTCCATTGTATGTTTGAAATTATACTCTAAAGCCTTCTTTTATTTGTTCACAATTTAAATATGTTGGTGAATTTTTTTATATTGTAAGTGAGCAGACTTTTCTGACTTCTAGCGAATTTTAAGTTCTAAGTATCATTCTGAAGTGATTCATATTTCATGTGAAAAAATAAAACTCCGCTATGATTTAGATTTTTTTTAACTTGCCAATATATCAAAAACAGAGAGACACTGAAAGCCTTCATTTCTGCCTCCTCTATTGATCACCCTGAAGCAGTTAAAATGGAATTCAGATTTCTCCCTAAGGAAGCACAAATGCACTATAATTCTCTTACTACAGCTAATTGTTTGCTACGCCAGAGTAAAATCAGAAAACTTAGTGAATTTATCTGCCCTTTCAAGGACATGTTCCTGCACACAGCATGATCTGTGACCTGTAGTAAATCAAGCATGCATAACTGTGAACTAAGCTACTGCTTTTGTATGGAGGGTGCCTCCCTCCTATTAAACAGATGTATGGTTTGTCTCAGCAAAGACTGTAAATATTGCCCATCAGCCAGGAGTTGCTATCCTTTTCTTTTAGCTAGAAACTTCCCCCTCTGCAAGAAGTTATATTCCTATCCTAAGTAAAATACATTTTTGCATTATTTTCTCCTTACTTATTGCTGCTTTTCAATGGCATTAAACTCCAATATGAACATTCATTTAATATTGCTTTGCTTTCTATAGATTTGAACTATGATACCTTGCACCTCAAAGCTCTAAAGCACATCAAAAACTCAATTCTGCATCTCCAGAAGAGAATGGGGGAAAAAAGAGAAAACTGCATCTAAAAGTTGATGAGGAGCGGAGTTTGGGACAAGGAAATAAAGGAAAGATTAATCCAGGAACCTTGACAGACTTAAATGTCAGGCACATTCTTCACAAGTACTGCTTGCATGTTTGAAGGCCATTGCAGTCAAAATAGAACATTCAAATCTTGTTCTTATTTATATAGTACTGGAGTGTATGAACCCTGGATGTATTAGTTCAAGGCCAACAAAGCTCTCAGTGGTTTATATTTAAATTTGATTTATGTATACAAGTAAAGGTTTATTTCTTCTCTAAATCCACGTGAGAGGTTTCTCAGAGGGTTTTCCAGGACCGGGGTACTCCAGGCCACTACAGCTACATCTGTAAACACCTGCACTGCAGATGCTGGCTTCAATCACATGCACTTGTGCAAAAACAAACATTTGCTGAGGTCCGAAAGCAACTTTAAAAAGTTCTCTAAAAAACATGGAAAAGGATTGTGGAATCTGGTGGATGGATGGAACACATAAGGCGATGGTGTAATGAACAATAATCAACAAGATGGGAGGGATTCAATTCAGTTGAATTTCCTCCTTGACACCTAACAATAAAAGGGACACTTTCACCACCTTTAGTAGTCCTCTTGAGTGAGACAAGGAGATCTGACATTGGCAGTGCCAGAGATAAGGTTAAAGGGCTCCCTTTCTCCTCCATATCCCCTCCCACTTGCCTAGTGGCAGCAGCACTTTGGAGCTTTTCCCAGGCTGCTTCTGTTTTCTGGCCTCCCTTACACAAGCAAAGTTATCAGCCTCTAAGGAAAGAAAGAAAATGTGCCTAACACTGGTCCAGGGCTCTGAGCCTCCTGTGCATATTCCTGGGGCTGTGCTTGGTACTTGAGTAGCTCTTCCCTTTGTTCCCCAGGAAAGACAGGGGTCCCAGATGCCTGTTCCTGCAGCTGCAGGTTGCTAATGGGGCTATGATGAATAGGGTGAAATTCATCTTAGCACAGAGAAACACCGCACTCCAAAACAGACCTGCAAGACTGAAGAAGGGAAAAGCAGGCATAAAGTGAGTTATTATGGGAAGTGTTGGAAAAATAGGACCCATGTCCAGAGAAATTAACCTTAAAAAGGCTTGGCAACACGAAGGAAAGAGGAGGAATGCCTGCTCCTCTGCGCTTTTTCCAGAAGTAGACGGTAAAAGAAAATTAGGGTCAGGAGATGAGCTGCTGAAAGAAAAAGAGTTCTTCCTCCAAACTCAACTCCATAACTGGCATCAGGCCCAAAACCTGTGAGGCTCCTTGTTTTTCTAGGTCTTGTCATCTTGCTGGCAAGTGAAGGGCGGCCAGAGCCGCCACGTGTCACAAATAACACATGGCACCCGAGCATCTGTCGTGCCTCCTCACATCCCAGGTAGAAGGTCACTCGCTGTGCACCCACCGAGCACTGTTTGTCTCACAGGAACACGCTGCAGGCCGAAAGCCAGGCAATCACGGGCTCCAAACTCAGTGGACTCTTGTTAATAATTCTTTGTAGTTCACAACCTTTGTAACCAGCCTGCGCTTCATTTCCTTTAGAAACTCATCAGGCAGTTATTGGTAGATGTGAGAAAAAAGAGATAAACCAAATACATTATTAAACAAATAGCCTCACACTTAGGAAATGGGGACCTTTCAAGCCTTAAAGGAACATGCTCAGGTTCACCCTGTAATTCAGGACCTTGTGCAGTCCTGTCTGGTGTGAGGGGTGTGTGGAGCACAGAGTGCTGGAATCCCTCCAGCCTCACCCAGAGCTCTCCAGCTGTCAGCTGAGCACAGAAAAAAGAGTGTATCCAGTGTGGCTTCTCAGAATAAATTAATCCATACAGGTGAAGCAATCCTGAGAATATAGCCTCAGCCATCAATGAAACTGAAGATCCTAGAAACCAGGAAATGCTTACTGTGCTAATCTGTGAGCCATTGCTTGAGTGAAAGATCAAATCCTTTGGGATTTGTTCTAAAAAATAATCATGAAACTCTTTCTCAAGAGTCTGTAATCTCTTGAGGGTATTGTTCATGAACAATAAAAACCAGGTTGCTCCCATTGGGTCAGCTTGATTGCTATCTCTGCTCATTCTCTTTTCAGTGAAGTGTGGTGTAGCTGTAAGCACTGTGCAGTAGAATAGAATGAATGTATTAATTGCTAATCTGCATTAAAAGTTTAAGTAAGTGATAAGTGAGGAATTTTCTTTAATGTCTTATTTACTATACTTACAGTAAAGTTCTGAATGATGTATTGAACTTTCAGATCTGTCATAAGACTTACTTTGCCTGGAGACACATAACACGTCAGCCTGCTGCCGTGAGCTGTTTTGCTGCGCATTGCTGGGGATCTGTTCACTCTCACGCAAATCAGCACAGACCAAATTGCACTTACAGAACAATTTTGTCTTCAGTAAGCATGAATGAAACTTTCAGGAAACAAATCCAGGTTTCCTAAAGTGAGAATGATTTTGCCTTGTGAAGTCTTCTTAATGCCAATGGAAGGCTTAATATTCCTGTTCCTTAAAAAGAACAAAGATGCATGATGAGGTTTGTGGTAAGAGTTGCAATAGTATTAGTGAAGCAGAATCTCTGAAGATGTAAGGACAAGGTGTATTGAAAGCTGATATATTCAGATAACATAGACAAGGTTTTAGACTTCAAACACCTTTCAGAAAGAAGAACATTCTGGAGATTTTTATAGTGAGAAGTATATGCTGAACTCTAACACTGGAGGTGATAGAGTACAGAGAAATTCTCTGAAAGCTTTTGCAGACTGACAAGAATTATACAGGAGATGCTATTGTCCCAGTTAACTGTCTGGTGGGAGTTTGACTGTGGCAGAGATGGAGAAATGCATGTGTGACAGCTTTTTTGAGTTTTAAATATTTGCTTTGCCCCAGTGTAATTTTTTAATAATGGTGTATAGCTTTGGGGCTTCAAGAGAGGTTACAGAAGGGCTTTAGTCAAATAGTGATGCACAGGTAGCACAGCAGCTTCAGCAAGGACAGTTCATTAACTAACTGAAGTCACCCTGCTCCTCTGACTGCTTTGGTAACCAAAGGCTTGGAGATCATTTGAGAGCCTCACTGTACAGCTACATTTAGGGAAACTAAGCTGCCACAAGTGGTGTAGTGGGACTGTGCTGAGTCAAGCTAACTATTCAGCCCTGTGAGTGGGTATCATACATGATAGTGCAGCCTTAATTTAATAGTGACAGATGTACTAATTCATCCCAAAACATTTACTTAGTTGACTGTAAAATGAAAGAATCTAGAGTAAAGAGAAGTCTCAAAAGAAGAAAGTTCAACTGAAGGAAGCGTGCCATTCCCTTGTAAACTATTGCTTCAACAAACTTCAAGCTGTTCCATTAAAACAGAGTTCCTTTTGATAAAAAAAAAAAAACCTGTTGGCTAGCTAGGGTAAGAGTAATCTAATCTAACTATAAATGTCTAAAAGTTGGTCATTTCAGTCTGAGGAGGTCATTTTAGCTTTTCCATATAGCAAGAAGTGAACAACAGGATGATGCATGTGAACTGTCCTTTCATCACTGAATGTGAGAGAAATCTGTCTTGTCTATTTCTCCTCAGTGACTATAAAGAGTTTAGGAAAAATAGTTCAGGCTTAGATGTTTACAGTTTTCTGAAAGAAAAATGGAGTGAGGTATGCAAACGCAAGGAAGAAAAATCTATATTACAGATAAGTGTACATCATATTTTTCTTTATTTCAGTCTGAGAATCTTTAAAAGCACTTTAGAGTGGTTAATATTTTGTCTCCACTGACCTGTGTCGAGTCACTCAAGATTTATGATGGAATATAGCCTTTTCAGAATCAATAGTCTGCTGGTCAGAAAGAATTTCCTCAAGCATGTACAGCTGGGTGGCTGGCTGCCTGAAGATGCTGAACACTTTCCTTCCCTGTAGCAAAGGTCCATGGTGAATTCTATCATAAGGTCAACTACTTACAGGTGGACACAGTTTTCAGGTCTCTTGCACAGCTACTTTGCTCTTCACTTTCTGTAATCAGGAAGAAACAGGAAATGCAAATGTCTCAGTAATTTTATTCAATGCAGGGGTCAAATTCCTGTTATAAATTGTTGTAACTCAGTTTGCTTCAAGAAAGCAGTGGTGATTTACCTCAGATGAATATACACAGGTAGCTGTTTTCCGCTTCCTTGCTCTTGCTTCTCAGATACTATGTTGTAGCAAAGCACAGCATTTTGTATTATCTTTTGAATTTGTTGTGGGGTTTAGCATGCACTGAAATATTTATTGTTAGTCTGTATAGTTGCTTATTGATTTTCTTCTGCCAATTGATATTCTGTTGCCGAATAAGATTCAGCCAATGGTCGGAACTGCAGGGATGGGGTGGCCAGGAGGTTTTCAAGTACAGAGGAGAGCACAGCAGCAGCAGTGCAAGAGCTCTCCTCTCCTCCAAATACTGACCAGAGAGAAGCTGGGTTGGGGTTGCCACCTCCCAGCAACTGGCTTGAAGAACCCCAGTGAATAATCTCTGCTGCCTTCATTGGAATTAAACACTTTTCCAGTGACTTGGTCAGGTACATTTAGCACCAGCAGTCTATCAGCAATCAATCATTTCTGAGATTTTTGAAAGTTGTTGAGCACTTAATTTCTGTTGAAATCATGTTGCATGTTAGTGTTTTTTTAATAGCATGCCCTTCATTCCTGTCAGTAGATATCTCACTGTGTAAAGGACGCTATCTCCAAAAATTCAGACAGAATCTTTTAGAAATTCAGTAAGCCTTTCCATATATCTCCATAGATATACTAACACAGCTGTACTGAGGGAGTGATGAAGAAAATCAGTAGAAAGAATAAAAGGAATAAGCAATGCCTAAAGCTAGAGAAAGAGAAGGAAAATTAAAATCCAGACAATAAGAAAAAAAATCACTTAATCATTCAATTAAATGAGAATCCAATGGACAAATTAACTTTTTATTGTTTCCTGAGGTGGTGTAACATATCTGCTGAGTAGGCCTCCTCCATAGGTAACAAAATGCAGGCCTTGCTTTTATGGAGCAAAACATGGTAGTGGCTGTCTGCCTTCCCAGACATAGATTCTAATGTACTCACAGAGGGAAACATTTGTCTGGCTCAGCCATTTTCAAAGTGTACATGTGGATGAAAGCAGTGCAATATTAATGTCCACCAAAGGCATTAACAGGAAATTCAAATATAGGGCAGAGATTTAGGATTCTCTGAATAAACACCCTACTGCAATCTGAAGTGGCTGAGTGTTGGATAGTGTCTTGCTCACATGAGAAGCAGAAGGAAGAAAGAAATGTGCTTCTTTACCTAGTAGCTCTGTATTTGTCTTATCTTCTCTCATATTTGTTCTCTGTCACTTTTTTCACTTAATTACTGGCCTAGTTATCACTCTTAACTGGTCTTTTCTAAGGCTTAACTTTGTTTCTTTGTGGAGGAGAGTATTGTAGGACCATTCAGATTTAGTAGGCAAATTTTTGTTCTACCTTCACTGCACATAAGTATTAGGAAGTGGCATTGGTTATCTTTTTCTTTAATGTTTATTAGTTTTTCAGTATTCATCTATTCATGTATGTTCTCCATGAGCTGCTTTGTATGTACAAAAGTACACTATAATATCTGCCTTAAACAAAATAGAGTGAATTTATCTGATTTTTCTTATGTTTCTCCAGTTGAGATTTTCTTACACACCCTGAATTCCCACTATAGCCAAATCTGAGGTATAATGAAGAAAGACTGATCATTGCTAATTATCTCAAACTGGCTTTTGTGCAATAAACCACTGAATATTACGGAAAATAACAGTTCTACTCAGGATTAAAATTTATCATTTAATGAATAGCTTCTGATCTTCTCAAGTTTGCTTATTTCTCTAATTTGCAATTCTGTAGACAAGCCTGTGATGCTGCATCATTTCACAATTCTTGTGTTTCTTCTTCATCTGTGTTTTTTTGTGTTGTTTAGCATGCTAGTAAAACCTCTCTTAGTACTTGCTTTCTAAGGGAAATACTTGTGTTTAGAAAAGGGAAAAGAAAAAGAAATGTAGAGTCTTCTTTCCAGGCTGGGACATTGTTTTTCCAATGCTCTCTATTCTGTGTTGGGGAAAATCAGATTTTCCTGCACCAGATGGTCTTCTGAATCACGTGTTGTCTGCATCACATTTACAGGTGCAAACCATCATGCACTGAGTTCCCAGGTAGCTGCCAGTTACATAAAGAAGCTTTGAGAGTTATTAACAAGTTTCATTAACAGCATGTGAATAATGTATTCTCATGTCTTCTAATTATGAGCAGTTATCTTAGCTAGAAATCCTTAGCTATGTTACATACTAACAGCACCCAAGAGAACACACTATGTCAAAACAGTTCTGGTTTGTGAAAGAAAAAAACCTTTCGCAATGAAAAGCTATAATTAAATATTGGTAAGATATGTTTCCATCATCAGCTAACAACTGGTGCACTCTCCATTCAACCAAAAAGGCAACCATTTAAATGAAAGACAGTCATACAGTTTATTTACATGCATGCTGATATAGTTCAAATAGGTGTTGAACTGAAATCTTTTAAACTGTTTCTGCTGAACAAGCACAAGCAGCTTTGCAGCAATACATAGAGATGAAGCCTAGTGATGTTATTTTCCTTAAAGGAAAAACCATTAATGACATCACTAAAATATTTTCTGGAATGTCTGACTAGCAGTGTCTTTTATATCCTATTGTATTCTCTTATATAAAGTCTTTTTTTAAAAAATTATTTTTCCCAAAGAAATCCTTTACTGGGATTAATAAAATAAATCTGACATTTGTATATTACAGATTCCAAGAAATGTCTGAATAATACCCAATGGTATATTCCTTCTCGTCCACTAACTCATTTGTACTATGTACTAAAAGCATATACTAGAGTAACTAAAGAAGATACAGATAATAAAGAAATTAAATCCTTGTTGCCTAAGTGTCTGTTTGAGGAACAGAAATACTGTAGAAAACTTCAGGTGTTTCCTCTGTTGCTATACATGGCTAAGTGCCCTCCAATGGTGCATGAGCAGCTGGTGATACGAAGTCCACAGGCCCTCGTGCCCTTTTGTGGGAAGCTCTGGGAGCAGGGCTCAGGAGCCTGGGGATTTGAGCTTTCTCCAGCTCCTCACGTTGGCTCTCAGTGACGGGAAGAGGGCTCTGTTGGGTTGAGAAGGCTTTCCCCAGCCCTGCTGACCCAGCTGCTCCAGGGAAGGTTAAGCCGGAGTTGTGCAATGGTTTTTCCCTGTGTTTTTCCTGAGGCTTCTCCTTTGCCCCAATTCCATAGACTTTATCTTTTCCCCAGAGAGCCGTTCCTTACTCTTTCTGGGCCTGATCCCAGAAGCACTGGGATGACAAGAAATCATGCAAGAGAGTTGCACTAACTTTAGTAAGCTTGGGAACACTTTCTGTGGAAATCAGAGAGAAGAAGCCCCCAAAATACCTAAAGAAAATGATGAAAGAGGTATTGATGAAGTCCTATTCCTCACTGAATTGAATAGGAATATTTATTAATAATTTAATTTGCTTCAATAGTATTATTTAGCTTTATATATTCTAAGGTGTTTCTAGCAACCATTGAATTATTTTAGTAAACAGAAAGCATTTTGATTACTTCACCATAAGACATTTTCAAATCTTTTGTGGAGTTATATTTTTGTCTTTATTCTCTTACAAGGAATTCAGTAGAGAAAAAAAAATTAGCACTGGGATGCACTAGGATCCAAGCATTATATGATGTTTGCTTAATATTTTCTTTTCCTAGTCTTGGGATTTTTACTTTTCCTGTAAGAAATTAACAATCCGATTCTCTGAATAATTGTCATACACTTACTAATGATTCAAAAGGGAAAAATGCATCAGAATAATCTCTTCAATAAGATGATTTGTGTTACAGTGTATATATATAAAGCAATTTAAGTAAATAAAAAGTAAAAATCACAACAATGATGTCTCGTTCTTTTGTTCTCTCAATTGGCACACTCCCACACAGTCATGTATATATATATATATATATATATATATACACACATATTTATGTATATGATTTTTTTTTTCAAGTTTGCAAAATGGTTTTGTTATTTGTATATCACTTAAAATGACTTTTCAGTGTATGAAGATCTCACTGAAGTTAAACTGGCCTGAAATAAATTGATTTTACTTCTTGCTGTGGATGATCTTCTCTTGCCCAAGGAAGGTGTGGACAAACTTCCACGTCAATATGTGACATACTTAAGAGTTCCCCTAGCATAGAGTTGTACCTCATCATTTGGTGGGTCAGAGGATGGAGGTGATTATCCATTAGTCCATTTCCCTGTGGTTGGTCAGGTACAGCAACTACCAGGAGAGTTTGCCAGTGCCTGTCAGAGCTGATGTTCCTGGTCCTGTTGTGCCCATACTGAAATGGAGCTGCTTTCTACCATCCACACATGGGCCACCTGGGTACTCATGGGTGACATCTCCAAAGAGTCCCACTGCTGGCATGGTGGGCACTTCTTGTATCCCCTGGAGCTCAGGAGTTCCTCATGGTGGTGACAATGCATTGAACTTGTATCTTGTTCATGGGTGAGGAGACAGAAATGATTCCCTGTACAGTAGGTTTTGGTGTAGAGGCCATCACAAAGGGTGATGCTTTCACAGTAACATCTATTGCTGAGCAGATGGGCTGTTGTGTTTTGCACTAGCTGGAGCCATTTCTGAGTATGTAGTCTTCATTTTGATGCTTCAGTACACTTCCAGTATTTTATCTGTCCATTTATTGCAACTGGAAGAAAAGAAATTACATGTAAATATTCGATAAATATTTGGAAGTCTCTGGTTGCCAGACCAATCCAGCTTGGTGGAATACAGGGCCACCAAAGTTTTATTATTTGGCAGTGGCAGATCTCACCTGGCTTTGCTGATGATACTGATCCCTCTGAAATAGAATACTTGCCACCATAAACACCAAGGTTATCTTTTCTTTTCTCCCCTCCTCCTGCACTCCATTATGAGACAGAAATGGGAACCCAAAACAAATAGAAAGGCTTTAACATTTGAATTTGTGATTATCTCTCCTCCAGAGAGAAATGTTTGATATTATAGTCACAGAAGTAGTTTAAACATAGAATAGGTTAAGGTGGGAGCAGTAGCCCCACCAGAGAAGACTGAGTGAGACCTGTGGAGACCCGGTTATCTGAGAGGCAGATCTGTTAGAGAAACCCATTTTGGTCAGAATATACAGATTTCCTCAAATCCAATCATATCACAGGAAAATACAGTTTTGGGCAAAAAGCAGAGAGAGGGAAGAGGAGGACAGAGATTCTTGTCAGACAGGGAAGATCCATTCCAGAATTGTGCTTGTGGTTACCTGTCCAGTCAGCAGGAGAGTGAGGAAACACAGGCTTGAATGTTTATCTCTTGCACCCCAGAGAAATGCCCTTACCATAGACATGCTTCCCCTGCTAAAATGCTTTGAAATATTTTGGCTTCCTAGTGATATGGAAATGGAACATTTTTGTCATGTCAAAATATTTCATAGGTCAGACAGTTTGCTCTTAGTCAGACAGTTCACTCTGTGCCTCTGTTTTATTCAAGATCTGTCCACTAAAATTATTAGTCCAGAAATGATGCACATAGAAGGAGCCAGCAAGCACTATCAGTAAAAAGACAAACAAGCTAAATGCCCTGTCAAATGATCACTTTATTCTTCTACTGAACAGTGTATAAATAAACCTTATCTATACAACTCTTATATACTATCTTTTGTCTTTAGGTATGAAGCATTTTCTAAGCAGTAAACTCTAATCCAGGATGTCATTCAAGCACATGTTTAAACTGTTCTTTAGAAAAAGGCCTAACTGAACATATGTTTAAGTGTTTTTCTGATTAGGGGTTAATTAATGAAACCACCTGAATTTCCTGTGAAGGGATATTTTTGAGATAGAGAAATGGAAGCCAGACAAGTTGTCTTGCGAAGGACTGCACAGAGAGTTACAGGCAGAGCAAAGATTTGAGCACCTATCACCTCTCTCCAGACAGTACTGTTTTCCCAAACATCCATGCAGTTTTATTTCAAGCATTTGTACTGCATTCACGGGCTAACTGGTGCACCACAGACTTTGAAGTCAGGAAGTGTGGTAGACTACAAGGATACAAGCTGACAACTTTTGAATCATTGTCTTACGTATCTTTACGGGTCAGGACATAGCAGAATAAATGAGAACCTGGGTACTATTTTATTGAAACCTTTTCTTTGTAATTCTTAGACCCTGTAAATCACTAAAAAAAAAAAAATAAAATCCACTTTTCTGCAAATCAGACAAAGAAAAAGGGAGAAGCATTTTATTTGACAGAGAAGGTCAAGGATGCTTTCCACTTTCATCTACAATTCTGGCAGCCAAGGGAAATCCAGATTCATGAACAAGGAATATTGCTCTTATGGTCAATTAATCTATTGCTTTAATTCTCTTCAGAGTGATTGCTGTGATACCCAGGTGTTTTTACCCAGAGCCTGGTCTGCCTGTCTTAGTCTTTGATGACAGTCTGACAAATTCCTTATGGACCCATGTTAATGCATCAGCAACACAGCAAAATATTGTTAGGTTAACTAAAAGCCTACATATTAGCTGTGTGTAAAGGCTAATGATATAATTCTGTAAATAGAGCTGGGTCTTGCTGTGTATCTGTATATGTAGCTGTGTATGAAGAAAATTGCATCTTAAAATATTTTCTTAAAAATATTTAATTTCAAGCTTACTTCTATCTTTGACAGGAGCAGCCTTTCTAAACAAAGCAAAGCAGGGAATGCTGCAGTACATTTATAGGAACATTTATCAAAACCTAGCAACACCACTACTAATTTGGGATTCAGCACTTTACTAAATGTGCTAGAAAGTAACAGCAGGAGATGTTCCCAATTTGTGAATGAATTCGGTGCTCAGAGAAGTCAATGAGCCAAGAACAGCCCGGGAAGAGGGAGGTGTGTGGTTCCTCACCTCTTCTGCACATGACAGTTCTTGCTCAAAATTGGACCCTGAATGAATCCTGAGATCTGGTTCCATAAATGAGTCACTTTCTGAGCAAAAATAACTTCCATGAAATTAGAATCTGAAATGGTTAGACTCAAAGGAACATTTGGTTTATTCAAATATATTTGATTAAATAGTCTCCAGCTGAATATCTAGGACCTGAAAATTTCTGGATCTGCCTTCTTACATGGTTTGAGTCATCTTTTTGATTTTGTCCTTTTCTTAGCATCAGAGTCAATAAACTAATCTTTTCCACTCACTGGCAGATTTCTTGGTTCTCTTCTCTCTCAGCTGCTCACCAAGCTTCTTAGTTCACCTTTGTACTGCTGTAGCTGTTGTGCTCTGCTTTTCCTTACATTTCCACATGCTTTCTCCCAAGTCCTCTTCTTCCAAAGGACAGTCTCTTCTCTGCTTTTAGATTTTATCTTAAATTCACTTTTTAATCCTTCCCGTACTGCAGGTTAGATTTTTTTGCTTGCTTGCTTGCTTTTTTGTTTTTGTTGTTGTCTAGTGTTGTGTTTTCCTTAAAAGAGATATACTAAATGGTTACAAATAGTAACAGCATTTTAAAAATATCACCTTATTAAAACAATATCTCTTACCTGGGGTTTGCATGAGAGCTGTTTGAACACAGTCTCCTGCAGGGCCAGCTAAGGCTTTCTGCTTTTCATTTTTATCTTTATCTCTCTTTTTTTTTTTTTTTTCTTGGTTTTTTTCTTTCTACTCATTTTCACTTCAGCTCCAAAACAGATGAGAATTTGTGGGTCTAATCCACACACATAAATTTATAAAAGAAAAGAAAGAAAAGGAGGGAGTATTTTTCTTGAAATTGTTTTTATTTATGCAGATATTTAGCTGATATTGAACCACAGATAGTAGCCAGAGAGTGATCACGTGCTTTCTTTCCTGCCCAGGAGTCCTGTTAATCAAACCCTCTCTTGCATTGACTGGTACAGTTCAGTTAAATCAAAGGCAATGCACTGATTTGCTACAGCTGAAATATCTCCAGAAAACATTGCCCTTCTCAGGCTGTGTTCTTTGCATCCTCTAGCAGGCATATCACATCAGTAAATCCATAAAAGGAATTGCCACACCATAAAGCAGCATGGCAATAGATCTATTTCTCACCTGTGTACTGAAGTGTGGTTCTTCTGCAGTGTAAATGGGCCAACATGTTTGTCATTGACATGTAGAGAAAAGCTCATGTGTTGACAGAAAAACTCTTGTGATGACAGAGTAATGCAGGGCTGAGAAATCTATCAAGAAAAAGGCATAGAGAAGTTTTTCTGCTGAGCAGCAATGTCATAATCCACATGTATTTGTGCTGCTGGATCACCATCTCATCTACTTTCTTGGATTTGTATATAGATTATATTTAAATTCTTATGCAGGAATCCAAAACTGTACTTTTAATTTTACCCACCTTCTTAAGCCTACTTCCCTGTCTGTTATAAGCATCATGGGTTTTACTTCACTTAGCTTTGGCTTCTAACATTTAATCATCTCTTTTAAGTTAATTGATCACATCTCCTCCAAGGCTGATGGGAAAAGACCATTCCACCCATTCATTCCACCCAGACCTCTCCATATATGTTTCCAGGGTTTACTACACAAGCTAGATAAGCCTGCACACAGAAATTATAAATAGCTGGTACTGAGTGAGAACATTCTCACCATTTGTGGCTGTATCTTGTATAGCACAGTTCTTGTGTGGAGCCAAGCATTTTTGAGTATAGAAAGGAAATATCACAAATCAGAGTTAGGATATTTCTGCAATCCACAGATGTCTAATACACTTTCATAGATACAGACATCTTAATATATAGGTATCTCAAAATCACAGGAATTGTTGTTACAGTCCCTCTATTAAATATTTCATTGAGTTGTTTTCATTTTAATGGCCTGACTTCTGTTTCTTCCTTCACTTTCCCAATGGATGGAGGACAACCTCATTCCAGGCACTTCACAAGCCCACTCAAATCCCATCTAAAAATTGAATTTACTTGTAACTCCATGGGTAGTAAAAAACACAATCTGAGGTCAGTGAGTTGGAACGGATTGACATTAGCTGACTTTTAATTATTTTCCTGAATCCAAACCTCTGAATTTCCACTTTTTAATGTAATTAATTATATGGAATTTGTTATTTTGTTTAATTTCATACAGTATTTTCAGTACCCAATAAATATACCAGTCATAGTGAGGGACATGTTTATTTGCAAAGAAAAAGTGCTAAGTCAGGTTTAAATGACAGTGGTTTATATGTACATGTATATTTTCCATTATAATCTGAAGCTGGTTTTCAATGCTCAGGTGAAAAAGACACACAGTTCCTTATTCTTGCAGATCTGGCCAGGTAGACATAACACTGGGAATCCCATCTGGGACAGACTTGATTGGCATTTTTGGGGAGTGCTAGATGTGTCCAATGGGTTTGGGTAATCACAGCAGGAATAACACAGTGTAGAAGCACTGGATTCATGTACAGATCATCTTTGCCTTGCAATATTCAGAGCACTTCCCCATATTTTTTAAAATCTAGAAATCTGAACTGCTGAGTAGCTGCAAATCCAAGGATGCCCTACCCAAAATTGTAAGATTACTTTCTTTGGAAAGACGTAAAGTGCCACACACTGGGATGAAAAAGAAATATCTGAATGAGTAAGGGAAGAGGTATCAGTTCATACAGAAAGAATCTGGAGATACAGGTGATTCAACGAGATCCTAAGGTAATATTGCCCTACTTTTGCAAAAAGGTAGACCTTGCTCTCCGTTAGGTGATCATCAAGTTATATAAAATAATCTTTCTATACCAATGAACATCTGTAAAATCTCAGTTGGATTATAGCAGATGGTTTGGGTGTAACAGCTCCGAAAAAATGGGAACTAATTGAGGAAAAGTTACCAAAAGCCACAATAAATGGTAGAAGATTTAGCACTGTTTATTGCACAGAACACAGAAAATGGAATGTGAACAGAGTTTTCCTGTTCATTTGCTGCAAACTGGACATGTGTGTTCCCTGTGCTATCCATTACAGGACAAGAAATGGTGGCTTGCATTTCAAAGTATGGAAATCCCAGGGAAGGAGCTTTAATGAAAAGGGTCAAGAGACACAGGAATTGATCACTGGGCATGAAGATGAAGAGTCGGGACTTTTAAAACAGGTTCAAAAGACTTTTCTTGTGAACGACAGAGTTCACGTGCTACTGTCTTGGGGGCTGGCTCCTGTGGCTTATCCAGCCCCCTCCACAGGGGTTTCTATAAATATGTGCTGAAGGTGCACTCAGTCATCAAAAGCAACAGGATCAGCATGTACCTCAACCCCTGCCTGACTTCAGCTGGAGCAATGTTCATGCAAAGGAGTCAGAGACGTCAAAATGAATATGGAATCAAGCTAAAAATACCCTGAAATACCCCATTAATCACCATTAATCTTTGTCCCTGTGCCCCCGATACGGGTGGGAGGGCTGGAGCTCAGGTCACTGGTTGCTGCCAGGCTCTGCCACCACACAGCTCTCAGTTCTGCCCTCCCTGAAGTGTTTCCTATACAGCACTGCAGGCACAGCCCCACTAAATCCCACTTCTGCCTAAGTGCCTTCTTCTTTTCGTGTGGTCAGCTGCAGCCTGCCCAGCACGAGGTGCAGGAGCAGTGCCAAGGATGGCAGAGCACAAAGTGGCTGGCATTTGCTAATTTCAAAGAATACAGCTGGCTTCCGTGGAAATATTATTATGCAAGGTAAACTCCTCTTCCAGTTTTTTTAGAAGCCGTACCTAAAAACCCTAACAAACTCTAGAGCTGGCCTCAATAAATGCTTTTTATTTTAAAGCCACAGTTGATAATGTGGCATATACCTCTAATTAGAGAGTACAGGGAATAAAAAGTAAATTAAAAGGCCTGCTCTTCTGGGATTTAATTTTTTTTTGTCTTGTGAACGTTTGTGCCCCATTTAATCATTCCAGAAGTATGAATAAAGTAATAACATTTAAGTTGTTTGGAATTTATTTTTTACGTGTAGAAAAAAAAAAAAAAGAATTGATTTCCACATCCTTTAAATGAGATATAATAAAACACAAAGAATCTGGAAAAGTGTAGCTTTCCCCAATAAAAGAAATGATGTGATAAGTATAATTGCCTGCAGAAGAACATAAAAAGTCCTTGAATCATTCTGAGCAGTAGCAAACAAAATCTATTCCTCATGACCTAGCACTTTTGTCCAGAAGCAACAGCTATTAAACGCATTCACAACTTTTAGTTGTGATACAAAAGTGATACGAAAATCAGTACAGGTGAGGGATTTTGGGCATGTGGCAAGGCATCTACTTCAGGGAAGTTTTCATTACAAACAATAGTTTCATTCATACAAAAATGTCATCAACAGAGATGTCTCTTATTATCAGAGTCTTTGAATCTAACCTTGTCCTTCTTGAAACTACTGTTGATTCTTGTGGAGACAAGATGTGCCTCTGTATTTTTCAATACTCAAAACAGACCTTCTATCATGGATATCTTTCATGTAGAGTAACATGATATGAAAAAATTTTCCCTACTTACCCTTCATTTGTGTCTTCATACCAGCCTAAGCACAGCCCTGGCTGAGTGTATATGATGTATTTGATGTTAAGGATGCTGGATGGATAAGGAATGTGACTGACAAGTCCTTAAAAAAGCTTTGTCACATGTATTTTAAGCTAAAAAAAGCTCTATGAGAAATACAATTCATCCTCAGTGTTAAGTTTGCTAATATTTTCCCAGCAGCAAGTGGAAATAGGGAATGAAATAAAACATAGATGATCACAGAACAAGAACATTGTTTGCTAATTAACTAGACTGGATCTGACATGATTAACTTATGAGAATCAGGGCAGTTTCTATCAGTATTTTGAGGCTATCTCACATCTCGTTTGGTCATAATGGACTTACTTTTTCAGACACAGGACAGACATGCTATCTCTGAGTGGATGAAACTGCTTTCTCATCTTCATCTGATACTAAGGACACGTAAGTCCTTAGTTCAAGAGGTTCTTTCTTTTCCTTCTCTTTCTTTTCTTAGAAAAAAGGAAAACATGACCATGGAAGGAAGTGTACTGAAGGACTGGCTTGACAAGCAGCACTTAAAGAAGACAGCTGGTCTGTATTTCTTTGTAAAATGTTCTGCTGTCCTTCTGCCATGCAGGACCCTCAACATCAGCAGTGTGGGCTGTACTACAAAGAAAGCAGGACAGCTCAAGTTACAGAAAAAGGATTCAGCTAAAGAAGCTAAACTGACTTCTACACCCTTCTTCAGTAGAATCCCACTATGAATAAGCATTAGGAAGGAATAACTTTGGGCAACTTGGGGCAGTTTTAAATTTTTTGCTGTTTGAAAAATGTGCCAGAGAGCGGTTGGGACTTTTGTTTTTCCACAGATATCTGCCCAACAGAATCTTTTACTTTGGCACTCCTGCCAGTGTCTTGTCTCCTTAAGGCTTGTCTGTGCTCAAAAGGGGTAGCTGCACTGCTAGAGCTGATGCTATCCCTCCTCCCTCCAGTGCGGAAACAGCTCCTACAAGAGAAGGAGCTGGGAGTCTTGGGAGGTAGTTCAATGGCTAATTCAGCAATTGCAAGAAAAGTTCTGTGTACCTTTGTCTTCTTCTTAACACCTGGAAATTTTCAGTGAAAATACTACATTGTATTAACAGAAAAATTCTCAAATGGGTTATTCCATAATTCTATGCAGCCTGCAGCCACAGGTTTGGGTTTTTTTGGTTTTGAGTGTTTGTTTGTGTTATTATTGAGTAAAGATGTGGATCATCAAAGGTATATGTAAAGCTTCCTTGGGCCTCTGGATTGAAATGGCTTCTTTCACCTATTCTAGCCAGCATAATTATGTTAATTTTGAACACTATTAGAAACATTTCACATGGCCTTTGAAAAGTCAGATAGGTTCAGAGTACTAATTTCAGGGGAAGTCAGACACAGAAGAACTTTTAAGGATGAGCCTCTGCTGTACTTTCATCAACACCATGAGCTGACATAAAGCTCCTCTGGTGCAGGTTGTACACTGGCAGCTCACAGATGACAGCTCCTTCCCCTCCTGCCCACAAGCACTCTCTTCCCTTTCACTTACATAACAGTTTCTGCAACTGCATGGTGAACTGGAGCAAGAAAGTCATCAGGGTAAAACTAACTTGCTATAAAAGTGGTTAATTTGAATCTGAATTAGCTCCTTGACAGAGCTGACCCTGCGGCCTCCCAGCACTAGGAGTGGCTATGATAGGTGGGGAATATCTCCTGTGAGATGGCTTCTGGCAGAGGTCCTCCCTGGTGCCTGCCTGGTGCTCTGGGAGCTGCAGTGTGGACATGTGCACATGCCACTGTTTCTCCTCCACAATATGGGGAAACCAGCCCTTTCTCAAATATTACTGATTCTGTGAAGACAAAATTTTACAGACTCTGATCTTCAGTTTTAACAGGTGTTATAACATAAGTGTTAAACAGGTAAATGAAAGTGATAACTCCAAAAGTAAAACAGAAATAGATTAATATCTGCAGAAAGACAACTGGAATACGTCGCTTGAATTTCAATCTTTTCACTTATTTTCCAAATGGAGAATAACTCAGGCACCATGTGCCTGATCCTGTGCCATGCACAAGCATCTCAGGAGTCTCATTGTAAGCAGAGCCTTTGGACTTGAATAGGAGAACTCATTTTCCTGCATTCTTCCAATCAGTTTGAATAACTCCACTGGCAAAAACACTGATTGTAGTGGTTACTTATGAGAATAAGTCACAATTATGCTGAAACAAACTTATATGGATTTTATTAGAAGAAAAATGTGTCTTCTAGAACATTCTCTTTTCTGAAATACCTGAATCTTTGTGAAGTCTAAGTGGCTTCTGTAGATACCTTCTGTAAAGTAAGTCCTCTAAATGGTAACAAATATGGTAAAAAATGCTGCTTTCTAATATTTTAATTGATTTTGCAATGGTCCCCAAGAGATGCTGTAAATATGCATTTCAGTTATACATTTATCAGGCTAATATTGAGTTACTCACAACATAAATGTGTGATTATCAGAAAATATACTATTTCTCATTAGTTGTATAGAGAGAACAGGTTTAAAATCAACTCTCTGAGGCTATCCTGTCAGTAATGAACACCACATGTTCCACCCTGCTGGTCAAGATCCCAGAGGGTAGAGCATGTATTGGGCATCTGAAAGAGCATTTAACAGCACTTACTAAGCTGCCCAACTTTTCAGAGATAGCAGAACTATTCTTAGAAACTTCTTCATGAGAGTCTTTCACAATTAGGCTCAAGCAGGAGACAGCCAAAGATTTTTCAATTGTATATACCCATGTAATGCAAATTTTAGTGGTTTATTTTACCTGAAGTTCATGTACGTAACTGGCTGTGTTCCTAATAGCAGTGAAGGTTTTTTTCAGTTTTGGAGAAGGTAGTAACAATCATATCAGTTCTGAAAGGAACTGAAAAAGAACTTGGAATATTTGAGTATATGTTGAAACTTTAATATCAGCACTCTATCATAGCTGGCTCTCCTTTGTTTTGGGAAAAAAAATTGAATTTTTTTCTAAGCATACACAATTTTTCAGTGAATGCCTAGATCAACTAGGGAAATCCTCTATTTCTCAGCAGTAAGAAAAAGACTGAAAATGTTATGAAAGAAGAAAATCAGGACTACATTTTATGTAGCTTTAAATTCATGGCCTATCAGGATATTGTTTCCTCACTGATGTTGGTCTATGGTGAGTCAGATTCAAAAATGTATCAGGCATTCATTTTCTGTAAATTCAAGCCAACAGAAGCCATACCACTTGGAGTTATTAAAAAGTCCTCCTGTTAAATATATTGTCAGATATCTGTACACTGATGAATTCACTGCCTTATAATGCAGTTTGCATATTTTATGAATATTCTCAGAATCTACTGAAGTTCTTGTGTGATAACAGAAAGAATGTTAAAAAACTCCCTTTCCACCTCTTTTTTCTTTAAAATAATGAAGAAATGCAGGTCCATCTGAAGCAATCTTCCATTTTATGTTCTTAGTAAGTCTTCATTACAAGTCAGCCAAAATAGATACAAAGACTGTTACTCACCCAAAAAAGTTTTGGATAAGCCACTTATGTAATAGAATTTCACTTCTATTGAGTCTTTGCCCTCATCTGCAGTGCCCAGAGCTGAATTTTCAGAAACCTTTGAGACAGCTGGAGGAAGAAATAATGTTAAATGGTAAAACCCAAAAAGAATAGTAAGGAGTAGATCCATCATCTGGTTCTGAATGAGGTTGAACTAAACTAGGAAACAAACAGGTTTGCCTTCTACAGGAAACCATAATTTGAGCAAATCTGCATGGTGAAGAAATATCTAATGAGTATGAATTTTGCCTCAATGAGGGAACATCTAACAAAAAGTGGCTGATGATTTAGTTATGGAGGCATATAAACAGATAGATAATTTTTTACTTGCCCATTATCTTCCTGTCAAATACTCTCTTTGAGATTGTTTCTATTAAACTATCTGCAAATGCTGTCAGGTCATGTTCTGAATGAGCTCTGGATAATCCAGAAATCTTCAATGGCTATGCTGATATCCTTGAGTTATTGCTTTCCTGATATATTAATTTGGGTGTGTGTCTAGACTGATTTCCACAAGATTGGTAGATGTCTTTGGAGGTGAAAACATGGTATTTAAATGATTGTTTATTTCTTGAGGATTGAACTATAAAAATATTGGATTTGTTATCTTATGCTTCTTCTTATGGAATGCACTATAAAATTTGATTCTGTAACATTACTCAATAATCTGAGAAGGAACAGGTTCTGTTTACATGCTACTTTATTGCTAGTTCCATGGAAATGAAAAATGTGGATATTGTGAACCTGGAAATCAAGATCTAATCCTACAGTCTTCTGTTGCGATTATAGGATGTTTAATTCAGAAATTGAAACTATAGGGATTTTTTGCTTTGTGGGTTTTTTTTGTTTTTGTTTTTGGTTTTTTTTTGTCAAGTAAGTGTTTCATTATTTGAGTAGCATATAAAGTACACCCTCAAACCAGAGGGAAAAGTAATATTAAGCTTCATAATAAAATATATATTTTAGTTTTTCACTCTCTGCTTCATATTAGCTAATGTGGTTTTAATTTATCACTCAAAATTAATTTCAGAATTCAAACCCAACACTGAAGTCAGCAGTCGATGTAGTAAACTTATCATGTCATGTAATATCAGTCCCTATGCTTGTACTACTAAAAATCTGTATTACATATTATTGAAGACTTTTAATACACATACATTACAAAGCTCTGTGCTTATTATTGACATGTCTTCTAGGGTTTTAAATGATGGTGCATATTATATGAAACACAATATAGCTCACTTTTCCAGAGATCAGTATCTGGCTATGTATTTGTATTTTGGTTTTGGCTACAATTTTAGTAGATATTTACTTTAAAAAATGTGTTACATTTCAAATAATTTTAAGTGAATTGATTTGCTTTTCTAATACTTCATGTATCCTTACAAACAACCTGAATTTGACACATGTATTTTGTTCCAGCTGATAAAATAAAATGATCATTAGAGTTTCTATGAGAAAATGTCATGTCTGCTAGGAGTTGAAAATCCTCATCATTTGATTAGAAAACACTGGTACATCCTCTCCCTCCCCAAAACACGTACTTGCACATTGTGGATGATGAAGCTAATTATACAGTATCTCCTTGCATGCTGACTGAAGCTGGTTTGCATGTTAATGTGGAGAAGAAACAGCATTAAGACTGTCAGTGCTGGACATGCTTCAATGTTGCCTTTTAATTAAAAGTTCAAATTTCTGAGAGAATAGCTGGAAAAGAATGTACCGGAATCTTACACAAGAGCTCGACTTACAAAACACAGCAGTCACATGGGTTTGTTTCCTGTCACACACTGTTAGCATCAATGACACTGCTGCTGCCAAGTCCACTTGATCTATGCATAAAAGAGATGCTTACTTTTCAAGAGTTATTTGCCCAGCAATAATGAAAACATCCCAAATTCCTTCATAGTTAACATGCCCCCACCCCCAGACATTATTAATATGCAGCCATACAGATCAAGAAAAACAAAGTATTGAATTGCTGACCTCAGGACTTTTCCTGTGGGGTGGGGGTTGCTTTGTTTTGGGATGGTTTAAGTTTTCTCATCAGGAGCAGAATTTTCTTCTAATGGCTGTTGCATGAAAGCACATTTTCTCTATTTAGTGGCTTATCTGTAATGTTCTGCATGGATTTCTAGATTGAAGTTCCTCTCATTAATGAAAATTGAGATAGCTGGCAATTCTCTCAAAGCTAGGTTTGTGTCCCCAAAGTGTAATAGCTCAAGGAAAATAATGCCCCAAGTTTGTGATTTAAATCATTCATTCCTAACAGTAAGTGAATATCATATTTTCAAAGATAACATGTCAAAGTTTCTCAGAGATATTCATTCCAGTGGCTCACATCTGATTATCTGTTGTGCTGGGGTAAACACAAAGTAATTTTCCTCGCACAAGAAAATCAGCTCTGTCACCACACAGCTATAAATTGAAGCAGAACTGGCCCACCCTTTTTGATTTTCAAGTGTAATGGCTCAGGTCAGAACAGCAGTAGAATAATATTTGCATATTTGGTCCATTTTAAAGTCAAATACCATTATTTAAATGATAATCGGAATACTTTCTTTAGTAAAGACAGCATAAACAATACATACATGAATTAATCATCTTTCCTTATGAACTTTACACTTCAATGAAGAAGATCATTTAGCCAATGAACAACTACATTGATCAGCATAATATATCTAAAGTTGCATTAGATAAATGAAGAAAATCTTTTTAGTGAAAAGGGGGTCGACCTTGGTGCAGTCTTGTAATATTTTTTCAACTTTAACTCCATTTGATTGTTTTAAAAGTAATTTTTTAAAGAAACAGATGTCAGATCAGAGTCAAAGGCAGTCTAAACCAATGTCCTCTCTCTGACCACGAGTGAAAAAGGATGCCTAATTAAGCAAAATCATGTAGATACGTATAATCTCTCAATCTGCTGTTCTACTTGTGTTCTGTGGTATGGCTTTTCCAGTGGATATTAAAAGCAGAGGAGGCACTTGAGACACCATGTTTCTGTTAGCCATTCAAAAATTTGCTCTGTTTGCTTAATTTTTCTTTTATTTTTTTCTCCCAAAACAATTCCATAATTTTTACCTTTTCTCTTTTCCTGAACTTCAGAATGTGTGTACACATTTTCGTTGTATTATGACAGATGCCTGATCACATGAAAAAGCAGTGTAAGCCAAAGTCTCCTTTGGCCTGGTTACCTTTCTAAGATTTTGATCTTAGTTCCTTTAGATTTTCCTTAGATTCTGTTCTAGTTCCTTAGATTTTGATCTTAGTTCCTTTTAAAGAACACTTATTCTAGACAACCAGACCAGCCCAGAGGCCAGATCCTCCTTATAAAAGAGCTTCCAAATGCCAACATTTTCTGTTGCTTCATTTTTGATAGCTATCACAAAACTGCACGAGTTAGCCAAGGAATAGAATAGTAGACAACTGAGTGCTCACAGCTGCTCAGGTGGTGCTCTGAAGCCAGGACACTGCACTCCTGCATCTATTTGAACCTTCTCATCATGAGAGAGAGGCAACCCATGACTGCAGCTCAGATTTTGGGTGACCCAAGTCACTTCCAAGGGGCAAAGCTGTCTGTACTGACCAGGCAGACCAGATGTTCTGGTTGTGGACACATCTTGTTCAGGTGTCTGAGTCTGGATAAGTCCAGGAAGCATAGCTCAAAGACAAACAATGTTAAACAGTTTAACCAATATGTGATAATGAATTTTATTGAGACTTTTTGGTGGATTATTATAGTTTTTTTTCAAACTCATTTCCTACACAAGTTTCAATAGACTTTTTAAGTTGAAATACGTGGTTATGAAAAGCAGTTTTCAAAGCTTCATGTCCACAGAACACTGGAATATATTTCACCTGTGCACATGGGAAAGTCATCACCAGACACTTTCCCATGCCCAGACAAACATCAGAGCAAAATGATCCCACTTGAGTGATGTGGGTAACCATGTCTATACAACACAGCCCAATTTTCAATGTCCATGAATGATTATAGCATTAAAAGTTTCAAAAAAATGATTACTCAAAAAGTTGGATAATTGATTGTTTCCTCAAAACTGAATTCTCTACATATATATTTGACACAATTAAGATCCTAAATTTGTCAAATAAAGCTTTTGTTGTGAATTAGTCACTCCGTGACAGCTACAAGCACAAAAAGACATAAACACACATCAAATGTTGCTTTGTGAAATTTGTCACAATTGACAGCCTTCTGTTAAGGTCTCTGACAGAATGTAAATGGGGTCTTTATTATTTGAACAATGTAAAAAAGGGGAATATGTCAAGTCCATTGAATTTATTTAGACTTTATCACTCTCCAGTTATACCAAAACAGCCAAGTGCTTCCTATAAACATTTTGCCAGAGACAATATTTTACCTTTACTTAGCAAAAAAACCAATTAATAACCTTTAAAAATCTGAAAGATCACTTTAACTTTCTTTTACTTTGTTTGTTTTTAAAGCCCCAAAATAGAGGTAAAAGATACACTAAACTGTATTCAGAATATAGCAAAGGAAAATTAGCCAAAAAAAAATTCGCTTTACCCAAAAATAGAGAAACTATTTGACTTTATTTATTTATCTGTTTATTTGTGTTCTCACAAAACATGCCAGAGAATTAATAATGTAATTTGCAAATAAGTTATGATCTGAGACATCAATCTGACAAACCACATGTGCACATGCCTGATCAGGGAAGTACTTAGCCATGTGCCCTGCATCAGTAGGACTCAAGAATATTCAATAGATCCTTTCCAAAATTAGGGCCTGAGGCAGTGAGATATTGAAGGAGAATATTATCAGAAAAAGTAATGAAATCATGGAATCATTTACGTTGTAAAAGACCTCTAAGATCATTAAGTCTGATCATTAACCCAGCTCTGCCAAATCCACCAGAAAGTCATGTCCCTAAGTTCCACTGGACTAACTTATCCTGCAAGGTCAGACTGACCAGTAAGTGTACTGAGGTACAGTAGACTATTTTTTATAGATTATTTTTAAAAGGGATTATTCCAAGCATCTCATTCACAGGCCCCAAGAAGCCATGGTTGCATGACCAGGTTGGTGTTATGTCGTGAGAAAAGGGTGAGTGGTGGGGGAAGGCTCAGAGCTAGTGCTGGGGCTGAAAGATGAAGATGAAACCACCACCATCACCACTGCCACCCCTTGGCTGGAGCCTTACACATTCCCTCCAAAACGTGGATGTAATGCACGACTTTTCAGAACCTCCACGTTCAGATACTGTTTGCCTTGATTTGTTGGGTAGCATTTTGCATGTTCATTAATTCTTTGGTTTTCTGGAATGTAATTTTTGGTTCTTAGGTTTGATTCTCATTTCTGCACTTACATTCTTCGTTTATGTTGATTTAAGGAGTTTTACATGCTCATGATAACTGTTTTTAAAAGCATCAAGTTTTCCTTTTCTTTATTAGACAAATGTTTGATTGCTGTAAATTAAACTTTCAACTGATCAGTCATAAAATGTTGTTTCAAGCCTACTCCTTTCTTTGATGCAACAGCATTTATGTAGATTCACCTTTCCTCCCCATTTTTGTCACCAAGTATTTTCCTGTGAGAGCTACTTGTTACAATGGTTAACTCTGAAAGCCTTTTTTGCAGGTATTAAAGGAACTGGCTCCGTCACTGATTTGTATTGAAAATAAGCCCAAAAAGCAATAAAACCAAGTGTGGAAAGAAAACCACAAGATTTTTGAATTCTGAAGTCAAGCTCAGCATCATCCTTAGAGCAGAATGTGTTGCATGGGGAAATAGCATTTGAGATTCTTGGCTCATTCCTTGCCTCCTTCTCTCAGCATATGCTGAAAACTGAAGAAGCACACGAGCAGCCAGACACTCCCTATCCTCAGGGGTCTCATTCCTCAAGCATACTTATTACACTTAGGCGCCAAATAGAGACCCTATTTTTTGGTGCTCAGAGGAAGATTATGTGATTTAGGTATTTGAGAATGTGGTGCTGACAGGTTTGAAAGAGGAAAGCTGATTATCTTGATGCTTGATTCTTTTTGAAATCTATGTGAACTCTTGCGAACAAGACAAACCTTCCAATTTCTTCAAATTCCTTAATATTTTTCCAGTGTGAGATGCTCCTTTGTAAAAGTTTTTTTTTAAGAAAAGCTACTAAGTCTGTCATTTGACCCATATTTGTTTCAACTCTAATGCAGCACAAGCAACCCCTGCTACTGCATACCTCAGGTTACTCATTCGCACTCTTCCATCACTCCCTCATGTTGTCAGTACAACCATTTCCAGGGCTTTGAAGAGAGCTTGATTAGATAAGTGACCTGGGTTAAACATAAATCTTTCACATTCACTCATTTACAGAGTTCTTTTTCAGATGACCACATGAGCTCTAGGCTGAGGTAGATGTGAGGTGGGGGAAGAAACACATCAGGTGCCTGTCAATGCAGTTGGCACTGTGAATGGCTTAAACAAATAGTAAAAAAACACAAGCCATCTGCTCTTCTTCTCCTCTCTCCATAGCTGTCAACATGGACCTTTTCCTTTCTGCCCTCCAAAAGAGCTCTGTCTTTAATTTGGTCTCTTCCTCAGTCTGTCTCATGATGTTGCAGCTGGAGGGGCTGAGCTGGCACAGCATGTGGGACTGTGTTTGAAAGATCAGGCAGGATCCTGTACGCAGTGCCTGAGCTGGGAGAGCAGCACTGCATAAGCTGCTACAGGTGAAGAAACACACAAAGGTCTTACACCTATGGAACAATTTGGGGACTGGTGGTGAGATGAGAATGGAAAGGCAGAGTCAGTGATGGTAAAGAATCAAACATCAGTTTTGAACCCCACTTGATTTTAACCACTCTTCATACAAAAGCCTGAAACCAGGTGAAGGCACATAATTCTAGGTGGAATATCTACATTGAAGCTTATTGAAGTTTAGCTCCCCCGTTCGAATTTCATGAGTTTCAGTTAATTTATCTTATTTTTCTTGAGAGAGACCATTAAAATAAACCCCAGGAGGAACTATGTGCTTGTGTCCTGTGCACCCCACATGATTCCAATGCCAGGTTTGTACTACCAGTCAGTTTATGCACTGGCCTTCTCCCTTTTGGCCGGCCACTGGCAGCATTCAAACAACTAACAGTTACTCAGGAAAATATGTTACATATTTTTGAAGAGAATTGAGCTGTGGGCTCTCAAAGTTCTATTGGAAATTCTTGTTAGATGTGACAACCATGGTTTGAATTTACACTAATTTCATCAAGGATACTCACTTATCATCCACTGACATTTTTTCTCCCAGGATAACATTTACCAAATAAGATTTCTTGGGCTTTCTCAACATTTTAAGTAATATATTAATTATTTTCAGTTTAATTCACTTATGTCTAATTTAATTAATTTAAAAAAATAATTAATTTCAAGATTTTTGAGCCTTTTTAAAATAAGCAACCCATAAACTTACTTACTGTATGGGATTTTCAAAACTCTTAGGGTTCTAATTAAATCACAAAACCTGTTTGGACATGATAATTACAAGTGTTAAGTTAACTTCTTCAGAGCCATTAATGAGACATGATAATGTCAGCTGTTTTACTTTTTCTTTAAGTGATAGAAGAAATTCAGCTGCTGTGAGCTTGAGCTAAAAAAAACATTAAACTGAAATAATTGCTGGTAAAGGTTCATTTCTTTAACCTTTTGTTCGATTAAAACTCAGAACCAGTTAACTCAACAGCTGAGAACACATTTAATCTTGATTGCTTCATTCTAGCATTACTTAATTTAATTCTTTTATCTTTAGCCCTAGCTTTGAAATCTTACCAGCTCTTCCAAGCCACTGTGATTGATAGTCATATTACTCTCATGTGAATTGGTAGTGAAGGTGATGTTTCTCTGCTTTGAAAGCAATGCCACAAATGAAATTGAAAACCATACTTTTAAAAAGAGAAAGAGTACTTATGATTTGGGTAAAATTATCAACCTTACTGCCAATACAAAAATTGAAGTATAAGAGTAGCCTCATTTACTCATATCCTACATTTAATTTACATTTTATATCAACCCTTAAGTGCCAATTTTAATGCTAAATGGGCTGTTACTTTGGAAATAGATTATTTGGTTTGATGGAGTGCCAGAAGCTTTGACATCTTGCTCAGCCCAAGGATAGTTGAAGAAAACCATCTTACATGCAACAATTTTCAAGGACAGTGGGAATATAGTGCTCTATTCAGGAAACTCTTTATGCTAGACACATGCTGTTTACAGCTTATATGGACTGCAAGAGTGGTAAAATACTCCACAAACACTGACCCAGTGTTTCCATTACTCAGACAGCCTTGGTATTAGCTTGTCCTAGCATGTGGATCTTTTAAGTTCTTCTGGCTCATCTGAATCAGAGATCTAGTTTTACTACAATACATTGACAGCAAGAATAGCAAAGAAACTGGGAGTCCACACCATGGTTCAGGTTACAGATTTTGTGTCAAGGCTGGCAGTAGGATAGCACTGCAGACCTGAAGTCTCTGAGGGCAGTCTGGGTGGCTTCTGTAGAAGTACCTGAAATCAATTCACTTGAATTCATTAATTCAATTCACTTGAAGCTCCAAGTTCACCCTCTGCCTGCCTGGGCATGTCCCAGTTTGTGCATTTGGACACCTACCTTCTGGCTAAGCAGTTCAGAGATGTCTAGGGAAGTATCTAAATGTCTCCTAACATTCCTAGGTGAACCATCAGGTGTGTTCAGAATGCGTCTGACACTCTGGACCAGGAAAATCCAAAAGTTATTATTTTAATTCAGAAACAAATATTCACCATCCTTGTGGGAGCCAACAGTTTGATCAGCATCCTAGATACTCTCCATCTTGAAGGGACTGGGTCTATAGCACCTAGTGGCAAATCACCGTGGTGGACACCAGCCATGAGGTGGCTTCCACAGGAGCTGGGCTCCTTCACAGAGGAGAGCGAAGGATTTGTGCTACCGCAGGGGAAAAAAACAGGTGGAAAGTGCACCTCTATCTGCCAACAGAAAGGGTGATTACCCATAAAGTCTTAGACTCTCCTTTGCTTCCACAAATGCTTGTAGATTTATTCAGTGATTAACTTTTTAATGTGGCATTCCTAGATTAAGGACTACAAAGGAAGTAATACTTATTTACATAATTTGTATTACATTAGCATCTAGAGTCCCTAACAAGGTCCCTATCAACATAGGTTGATCTCTAATATTCTAGTCAAGGTATTCATTTTTTGGGGGACAGTCCCTAAGACTTTACAATTTAATAAAGAAAACACGTCAGTTAGGGAAGGATGGAGGTCTTATAATATATATGTGTTTAGACCATTATGGACCCTTTTCTATTTGTTTGAATTTAACTTATATTTGTATGGTTTTTTCTCTCCCATTTGTGTGGTGAGCTGAAAGGCTCTTTACACACCAAAACATTCAAAATGTTTCTAATATCTACTCTCATGCAGGTATTATTTCTGAAGGGCATTAGAATGACACTCTTGACATACTGAGACATATTCTTTGTATCAATATAAACAGACTCTAAATGAGGTGCATAAACTGAGCTGTGTTACATTTTGCATGTGAAAGATTTACAGGGTGCTAAGCATGCAAACTATCCTAGAACTGCAAAGAGCAGTAAAATAATACCCCTTCAAACTGAAAGCATTAACACTTCTGGGAGCTTAAGTTTGAATAATGATATCAATGGCTGTAAACATTTAGTTTTCAGATTTTGACCTTAAACAATACAAAAGCCACTGAAGAACCAGCATGCACCACATGTAATTTACAGTCCCGTCTTTTTCTGCTCTATCATTTCAATAATGTTCAAAGCTTTGTCAGAGTTAGATCTAGCCACTTTTTTGGGGGTTTTTTCGGGTTTGGTTTGGTTTGGTTTGGTTTGGTTTGGTTTGGTTTGGTTTTTTTTTTGTATGAGGCTTTGTAACAAGAATAGTTGATTTTGATAGTTCCTAGAAATTAAATCAGTGCTGATACAATGACCTATTAACCTTGGAAGAAGGGATCACAGTAGGCAAGATATGAACTGAGGCCTGTTCTGCTTTTAGAGGCACAGGGACAGGTTTTCACATTAATAGATATTCTACCTCCGCTGTGCAAGCTATGCTAGTTTGAATTTACTCAAACTACATGAAGCCAAAAGAGTGTGCTGCACATACTGCCCTTGAGATTCACTTGGAATAAAAAAATCTGTATGGATCTGTGCACCTGTCTTCCTCATTCTGTTCCTTTATTCTTTTTGCACACCCCAAACCCTATGGAAAAATCTTTTGACAAATAGGTAATCTGTCCTTTTGGATGTATGCACCTTCTGGACCTAACTTCAAGAATCATTAGAAGCAGGTGAAATTTTGTTATCAGTGATGCAAAGATTCTTTGTATTATTATGTTGTCTGAAATATTCTCTCTATATATAGATTATTTTTTTTTAAAGAAAATACTAAAGAAGCTCATTAGTTCAACTAAAGATCTTTGGGAGTGAACTGGAGGAAAAGTGTCATGTCTCCCCTGTGATGCCCAGAGCTGTACAGAGGATACAAAGTGAGGCTGCACCAACACTGAATACAGAGGGATAACTACTGCTTTTCCCCAGCTGTTTTTGCTGTACTTGATGCACCCCTGGATGAGGTTTGTTTTCTTGGCTGCAAATGCAAATGTTGCATATTTGCATATGTATTGTTACATTGTATTTGTATTCAAGCCTTCTAGTTCTTCAAGGATCCAAGAAAACTACTGTTACAGAAGACCATTAAGTAAAAACTTGATTGGCCCTGAATCATGCTGAGAAAAGGAATATGTGGTAGGAGATATTAACACAAAATTTTTCAGATATTAACTGGACATCACAGTAGGCAATGCCAAGTTTCTTGCTTTTTTTTCAGAAGCTTGATATACTACTAACATTAAGCCAAATTTTATGGCTACACTGAATGTAGCAGAGCCCATGATAGGTTAAGATTTAAAAAAATTAAAATATGAAGGTGGGAAAGATAGAGTTGTGGAGTATTTTCTAGGAGTAATATTGTAGAGAAGGATCCTGATGGGAGAGGACAAGGACGCTGGGCCAGATCCCTGCCTTCCAGATGCTGCCCTCCCTCCTTCTGCCTGTGCAGGGGGCTGCCAGGAGCAGGGATACTGCTCCTGCTTTGCTCACAGCTCTGCACCCTCTTGGCACTTCTCCATCCACCTCCACCCAGCCTATAGGAATAGTTTTCAAACTATAGGTAAGCAGAAATGTGCCACAGTTGTGAGGGAAAAGGACATGAGAAGGAAAATATAATTTAGGCTGAGGAGATGAGGACTTCTCCAATCTTTACAGTTTGCAGAGTGCTTTAATTCTTGTCTGTGAGCAGCTCCCACAGAGCAACTAAAATTACAGTGAACTATGACATAATTGGGGAAAAAACCAGGATCTTGTTTGATGATGACCATCTACTCCTGTCTGCCAATAAAATTACACACACATTTATTTCTGCTTTTACTGTAACCACTCATCCCACTTCTCTGCTGTTTTGTTTTTAAGAGTTTAGAGAGTCTCAAATAGTATATTATCTAGTCAGATTTTTATATGTACTTCAACACCAAAGGTACAAAAGGACTGTTTTGACAATTTGCTGAAAATGCTGTTATAGTTTCTAGCTGTGAAGCTGAACTTACATTACCTCAGCTGACCGGAGCCGCAGCAGACTCTCAGCTGGAATGTATGCATCACTCTTTGCCAATTCAGGGTTATTTAATACGGTATGTCTGGAACCAGCCTTTTTGTTGAAATTGTTTTGGCTAAGAAACTATCCAGATGAGTCTATTGCAAAACTATGTGCTTTGACTGGGATTTTCAAAGTTGGTCTGGAATCGCTCTGCTCAAAACCAGCAGTGTTAGAGGAGAAGATCTCTGAAACCAAAAGTTTGGGTTGCTTTTGCTCATTTTTATTTTGTTAATATATAGGATCCGTGCAACTCATATATGCATATATCATTGTATACAAAACAACTTTACTTTTCTCACTGTCTGTGCTAAAAATATTCAATAAAATATCAGCAGATATAGGTGATAAAGATACAGAAGAGTTCTAATTTAATCATGTGAATGGAAGATATAATTTTTCAGTATTCTGTTTTGCCATGAATCATATTACCCCAAAATGGTTAGTTTGTATGTTAATGGGAATAGCTGATGTATTGCAGTAAATGGTTTTCTATTCACACTAACGAGCATTTTTCTTTTAAATTGGTTGCACTGTTTAATTCATTGTGATACCTCTTTGACACTCCAGAACAAATTTTGCTCTCAGTCATACTAGTGCAAATCTAGGATTCGCTGTCTGTTTTCATCAGTGGTAGACCTCGACTTGTTCAGTGTTTTAAACAAGAATTTAGGCACATTTCCATCACACCATGATACCTAAGAAGAATCTGAAGGGTTGGGCTTTTATTTCCTTATGTTGTTGAAAGAAAGAGACTTTGGTCTTATGTAGTTAAATGTACTATTTCATACCTGAGTGTAGAGTTATGTATATCACAGGCTGTAGGAAGTAATGAGTCTGAGTTATCCTCGAAAACAGCAATCGTGGTGAGTGAAATATTAAACCCAAGTCAGTAGTCATTGCTGAGAAAGCAGAGCTTGTTAACCTGGGCATGACAGCCCCACTGCTGCTGCTGCTGCTCCTTGAAAGGTGACTGAAAGGCTGTGTATTCCGGCAGGAAGGAGCTGATGAATTTAGCGGAGGTGAGCTCAGGTACAGCCTCACCTGCCCCACAGCTGGGACATAGTGAGAGGTGACACCTGTGGAAGAGGCAATAAAAATGAGTATGTCAGCTCTTTCCTCAGACACTGGAGTTCACAATCTGGCATATTAATTTCAGCTACTTTTCTTGGATGAGATTTGTCTGGATGGTTTTTCAAGTCCTGCAAGGTAGATTGAATTCAATTTTTCATCTTACTCATCATTAAGTGTGTAATGGGCAGTTTCAGGCTTGTAATGAAACTAGGTCAAACAGTAGCTAGCTTGTGTAAGCTCCAAATGTCTGGTTCACTAGAGTCTGGTGTGTTTTAAATGAGAATAGATGGTATTTTGATGTACCTTAAAAGGCACAAAAGGATAAAGGCACATTAGCCATGAATAGATTTTTCTTATAAAATATGCTGGAAATCAATTACGTCCCAAGTCCAGCATTTCCCTCTTCAGGCCTTTGGGATGTGGTCACAAATGCAATTTCAATGTCCAAAATTCAAGTTACATAGTCTAAATCCTGCCAGCTGTCACTGCACTAATTCTAATCAACATCACAGAAAAGAGACTTTGAAGTCCAGAATTTAAGTCTATATGGGAATATAACGCAAAGTAGCATAAAATCTTTATATAGCCCCCCACACACTCATTCAGTGCTTCAAGTACTTTGTCCAGCTTGTGATGTGATAGATAATATACCATGCAACTATTTTAAGCAAAGTTAATGCAAAAAAACAACAGTCCAAAACAAAAGAGTTCACCGTTCTCATTTTTGAAATCTTCAACAGGCATTTCGGGACCACTGATAAAGAAAAACATACAAATTAGGATTTGTAAAGTTTGCAAATGCACATCTTTGTGCCATGTTCACAACAAAGGAAACAGAAATGTATGCTAGATACTGAAATACCAGACTGCAAGGCACAGTCTTGGGGTTCTCATGTCAGCATTCCTGCTGAGCCCCATATCTCTTCACACCCTTTATTTCTTCTGAGCTTCTCTGGGGCAAAACTGCTTTTTTCCCCCTGTGCTTATAAGAGTAGTTGATTTAATCAAGAACTAGATAATGAGTTATGATAATGGCACCTGGATGTGATAGAAAACAGGCTGTGATAGATAGCAGCACGCTCAGTCAGTAGACAAAGTGTCAAAAACCATGTAAGTATCAACAGTGGCCATAATATTTACAAGTTCTCAGAGAATGTGAATGAGGAAAGTTTTCAGAAAATGCTGGTTCCCTGTCTTCAGAGTCCTGGAGTCCTATAATATAACTCACTTTTTGAATCAAAATTAATGCTATTAAAAATGAAGACACTCTATCTTTCCTGGACTAAATCCCCATTTGGATCAGTCTTGCTCCAGTGCCTAAGCCTGACTTTCTCTTCTGCTCAGCATCACGCCTTTGGTATCTCCAGGGGTAAGGATTAGCCTTCATCTTGAGCTATTCCACAGCCTTGCAATAAGAACACCTTCTTAAAAATGGTATCAGCAGATTCAAAACTACCACAGGCAAAAAAGAGTCAAAAGTGTGGGTTTCCCACATTGTAAATGTTAGTCTATTCTGTTAGGCTATTGTGTGGAAGTCAGTGCATGACCTGAGCATGTCTAATAGATCAGGTTTCTCTAAGAAGTTAGGGCAGGTTTAGCTGCCTCATGCCTTTTATCAGCTTGCACTGGGGTGTAGAAGCTTTATACCCTCAGCCAATGCATCTCTGAGTAAGTGATAAGCCAGTCCTTAGGATCTTTGTGCATTTAAACAGAGGGACAAATTGATTTCAAGTACCTTCTAGACTTAGACAGGACCTGGGCATCAGCAGTCTGAGAACTGTGGACATGGTACTGGGGACATGGGGAGTGTGAACAAAACCTCATCAGAGGGGTAAGCAGCTGGTCCCTGGGCTTGGGGTAGCAGTGCAAACGAATACCTGCACTGGCCATTCACATTCTTGCCTTTTTGTAAGGAAACAAATAATGTAAAATAAGTGTATTATTTGTTCTACCCTTACCACACTAATTACTTGAGCTGAGAGAATATTTCACAGTATTTGTCTTTCCTGACAAACAGAGCTGATTTTTTTCTTCTTGGGCATGAAACCATCTGCCACTAGCTATGAATAGATTGCAGGTTCCTCATGTTCCTCTCTCTAAAAAATGCAAAGATTTCCACCTCCTCCACTTTCACCTTCCCTCTCCCAGTCTTCTTAGCTCTATGGATTGATCCTGACCTGACCTCTGAACTGTTTTCTGGTCACAGAAATCAGGGTAGTGTCTTTCAGCCAGAGGTATAGAGAGCTCACGTGTGTTGCTATTTGCTATTTTAATCTTACTTTGTTTTGGTAGATGCTCTCAAGAAGAACAAGAAATTATGATGAACACTTTTACACATTTCTATTCTATTCAATATATTAAGATCCAGGGGAAGATACAAAAACAGGTGCAGCATAAAATAAAACTGAAAAATGTTGGTTAATATAATAGTTTTCTGAATAATTACTAGACCTAAATCTGACATGGAAATTTGAAGTCAAACATGCTTGAAACCTTATAAATATTACTTTGAAATTAAATTTTTGCTATTATTTATTGTAGTAACATTCTCTGACAAGCAAGTACAGCAGTGGCACGCGCAGGTTGAATGAACCATAACAAACATGAATATATTAAAAATTCACAAGTATTTTTGGAAGAACTTGTGTTTTATTTGGGATGTATTTTGCTATAGTCATTCCAGCCTTTTTTATGCATGATTAATCATTGCTAATTTGTGAACTGAGTAAGACAAGGGTTACTTCTCACTGCAAGCATGTGAGTCATCTTGGTAGATCCAAGGCATGTCACTCTCTCTGCTGTAAAATTATATTTTTCTGTCTTTTTAGAAGCCTGTTGTCTAATTCAGCCCTACAGCTGGATCAACAAAACAGCACTGAGTGAATCATTCGCTGTCATCCCTGTAAGCAAAGTTCTTGTACTAACCCTGAGTCAAGTCTGGAAGGAATGCCAAATTTAAAACATGGCCCCATCTCAGCTGTTTCTTTTCAAGTAAATATAATGTCTGTAGTTATCTTAAAGATTTATTTTTATTCTCTGGAAACAAATCTGGGAAAAGAGATGGGAGAGACTTGTTACTGCACTGAAAACACGTGAGCCTCAAACAGAAAGGCTGATAGTAACAGGTATTTATTACAGGCTTTTATATCCTAAACGTGCTGGACACCTCAAAGTATATTGACTGCCTTTGGTTCACTGATCTCAAAGGCAGTTTAAAGCATTTGCTGTAGCAGGAGATAAGAACCATTTTACAGGATGGAATGTACCACTATGTGAAGGACTGTCATGTTAACCATGGAATCTTGGTTTTCACATAGAACTTTAATACTTATTTAGGCTACTTAAGTGCACCAATCACTGCCTGTCAAGAGATGGATCAAGGCATTGAGCAATGGCTATTTAATTTCTCAGATTTTCATTAGACACTTAAACATTAAATGAATCCTGATTTTTTCAATTACTTCAGCTGGATGCACAACTTCCTTTTTTTACTTTTTTTTTTAACCTTTTTTTTCTTTTTTGGTCAAAAATATTGTTCCTTTTTTATGAAACATATAAAAAAGTAAATAATTTTGATAAACATTTCAGTAATAGTTCCTTTCATTCTTGAGATGCTTGAAAACATTCCAGTTCTTTTCTGGTTTTCTGTATTTTAATTAGGAGTTATGTTATTTATAAATGATCACAAGTTATAAAGTATTTTCTGATTAGCTAATCTAGCAAATTATGGTCAGGAAATTTATCAGAAATGGTATTGACTTGTATTTCTTTGGGATCATTCCAGCACAATGTGATCATGTCTGAAAGGATGAAGGGGAGGTAATCTACCTGAAGCCCTGTGTACTGCAGAAAAATTAGGGAGAGGAACTCGTCATTTCATATCTATTAGCTGTCTGAGTGTATTCCTGATCTATTCTTGTGGCAGTTATCTCATGGCCTGTAGTGCTGTTCTTCCTGTATAGGAAAAATGGCATGGGATCCAAATTGTGATACAGTCTAGACAGATTTACTTATTTTGCATTACTTATTACTGCATTACTTATTTTGAACAGCTGAATTTTCTATATTCTTTGCTAATATTAAGGTACAACTTTGGTGGTTAAGTTGGCTGGTTTCAATACTTGTTGGGACTTTTTTCTGTTTCTCCCTCTGAGGACTCTGGTTTGCAATATGCTCTCACTTCTCCTGTGTCTGGGGCAGTTTTAAGATTTGCATAGTCCCTTCTTTTATTCTTTTTAGTTTTTGCACCCTTATATTAGTGCCATGTCAGTAAAGACTCCTTTGTCCTCATATCAGCCTAACATTGGTCCAGTGCAGTGGAAAGTCCATCCCAAGGCACACAGATTCTAAGAATCAGTCATTTTCCAGTATTTGGGTCATTCTGGAGTCAGGGTCATAACACCTGTACCAAATGTAGTTGCCTTGACTCTGCAGAGAGACTCTCAGTAGTTCATGTCTTCACCCCCTTTATCAGGCTTTAGCTACATGTTTCTTACACCAAGATCACAGAGTTATGTGGACATATGAGAAACCTCTTATATTTTATTTTAAATGTATGTACTCAATTCCTATTTGATATCAAGTCAAGGAGAGCATTTACTGACCTTGCACCTTGACTTAATGAGATCCAACACTATAGCAATTTAGAAGTTAAAAATCCACCAGCTACTCTAACAGATGTAATTAAGGAGTTAATAGTCAATACTGGGGTAAAAGACTGAAGCCAAGACAGACAATTTCAGGGAAAGCAGACTTAGTGGTGGAGTGGGAAAAGCTTCATAGGAGCATGAAAACTTTATAGCTAAAACAGGGAGTCTAAGTAGAGGACTGCCCAAACACACAAGTAGGATTTCTACAGCTGCCTAGTTCAAGGTCTCTGGGGTAAGAGCAGAGGAAATTTTTAGACTGAATGTCTGGATGTAAATTCTCTCTATGCTTTCATTTTATCTGAAATCTTTGTGAGAGGAAACAGCCAAATGTGCTACAGAGAAGAGACATGAGGTGACAGAGAAAATTCTAAGCTGCTTTGCTAGCTGGAAGACTGAGATTGACTAATTTTCTGACCTAAGATGTTTGGTTGCCTCTTCATAAAACATTTCAGCACCTATGCTTTCCTGTTTGGAGATTTAATGGCTACTGCCTGTCAGCAGAGGAATCCTCCTTTCATTTCTCACCTAAAAGCCTACTGTATATATGGTGACATATAACTGTGTAGGAACTGACACACTTTTCCCAGGAGAATCTAGTAATTTTCTCAGACTTTGACAAACATAGCCATTGATGTTTATGGTTTTAGTTTGTTTGGTTTTTTTTCCCCACAGAAGGTTAAAGTCTAATGTATACTTGACCTATGAAATGACAGCATAATTCTGCTGTGTCATGAAAGGCACATATCCACCAAACAAAACTAAATTATCACAGTCCTTATTTCTTAATTTTTTATCAATATAAGACCTGAAAGATTCTTTTTATAGGAAAACTGCTGCTCGTGAGAAATTTTTTATCTGGAGAAAGTTGTATGATTGTTTAGACATGCAGACATGTAGTCATGCGTAAGAATTCATTAATTTGAGGACATTTATTTATTTGTTAAGAGTAGAATTAACTAAACATCTGACATACCAGCTCACCATCCTGTGAAGGTAGCCCACTGATCTGCATTCCATAAGAATGGTCCTCCCACTTCCGTGATATCTGTAAATGTTTGCTGGTAAAAGAACTGTTTTATATTTGGCTAGAGTGTGGAAAAACTTTAATAAAAATGCTCCCTTAACATTTGATAAGCAAAAAAAAGTGATGAAGCAAATGAAGTAGATATATCAAAGAGCTTTCCTTTGCCCTTCTGTCATAGAATTAAAAGGGATGCCTTTAAAGAGCTTATGAAAATAGACTCCCTTACAATAATAATTTCTATATAAATGGCATCTTAAGTGAAATATATTTAGTTGGGTAAAAAATATTTAAAAAGAAATATAATCAATAATGTGAACAAGGTTAGGTCAATGGTAGGAATGATAGGAATTCCTAAAGCATGAGCCTTTGAGTTTCCTAATCTCTTCTTGAGAAGGTGTCAATATGGGCATTACATTAAAGAAATTTTAGCAATATAATCTTTAGCAGATACAAGGAAATACATCCTTACCCAGTTAAATGGAATAATCTCTTTATAAGTTTAAGAAGTGATTAAAAGTTTGGGTTACTAAGATAGCACATTGTAATATTTTCAATTGTACAATTGAAATTTGTACAAAACTAAAATTTTCAATAGTAATAGAAAATATTTGTGCAGAGTACAAGGTGAGGTTGCAGTCATTTTGCATGTCTAGATGAGAAAATTATTTTGACACTGAAATCACAAGAAACTGTATGGTTTAACAGTTTAAAAATTTCTTTTGGGTTTTATGGGGGTTTTTGTTATTCACTTATACTATTATTTTATTGTTACTTTTATGGTTTTATACCTGTTTGTTTAAGCAACCTTGCAATACTTGTATAATTCAATTTAACTTTCTGTTTTATAGAAATATCACGGTTTCTATCTGGATGACATATTTAAATATGCACATCAAATTAAAAACAGAAAATTATATATCCCTGTGATGTAGGAAGAAATGTTCAGGCTTAGTGTAGCACTCCATGTTACAATACCAGAGTGTCTGGAAGAATTATTAGCACATATTTCTAATGGACTTTAATTAGTTCATGTGTAATCTGTGCTTAAGAAATTCCTTGAAAGAGATACTTCCTGAACTGGGAACCAAGGGAGAATTGAATGAGACAAGAAACAAATGAAATATTAAGAAACAAACTCTTATATGCCTATGTCTATAAACGGCCAAATGCTGCATTAGTCAGTGAGGGAGAAGAATAAGAAAAGCTGGAAAAGAAATTATCTTTTTGTGGCAGCTTTTTTCTCCACAATTCTGACAATTCAATGACAGATGTAATTCAAATTCATCTCCTGTTGAGGATGAAAACAAATACTTCATTTCTGAAAACTGTACTCTTCTCAGCCCCTTGAGGGATTTTGAACAGTAGAATTAGGAAATTTTGGGAAGGGTGCTCATGGTTTAAGGGCAATGGGAATATTTAAGAAATGTTGATAGGCATCTTTTCCCTCATGCAGAAGATGTTAGCTTGTGGAATTATAATACAGAAGTTAAAATATTTCTTGACATAGAACTAAAAATTTCAATCATTCTGAAATACAGTAATAAAGAAAAAATGTCTTTTCATCCTTTACCTAGGTCGAGATCAGTTACAAACTTACATTTTAAGGGGTTGTCTCATAAGAGATCACATCCTGATTGAAACCTAAGAGGAAAAAGCAAAAACTCAGCCTACCAGAAGATCCAAAATTAATCTCTATCAAAGCAAGAGATTCACCAAAGTCCAATCTGTACATCACTTCACTTTCAACTTAAAGTTCAAAAGAAATAGCAGCTCTGTGGCTAAGCAATGATTGAAGAGCTTAGTAACAGATCAAAGAAAAGGACAGGAGAGAGATGGGTGAGCATCTGGGAAGGAAAACCATTTTCCTAGGTCTGGTCTGAGAAAAAAATGAGAATGTGGGGGAGAGAAGGTGAAAGACTTCTAATGTCAGACTTCTAAGGAGAAATACTTTTGCTAGAATGAATGATGAAAATTTCCAGAGAAAAACGTGAAAGATATTACTGCTGTACTTGAATCCTTCAAAATTATCTCTGCTACTAGTTTCTCATTTGAAACCTCTTTGTTTCAAGACTCATTACACAATTAAAATGTCCCAAAACTCCAAGACAGAGTTATTTTTCCTCCTTAGTGCTCTGCAATGTTGCACTACATTATGAAGAGCTTTTTCTTTTTGGTTCCTTTTTATTTTCCTGAGATTTTCCTCTGGAAATGAAAGCATCTTCTGTATTAGTCTTATAACATTAAGTCCCTATTTGCACAGCATTCCTGTAATTTAAGGATATATAATTCCCTGCTTTTTGTTAATATTTGAAAATAATTTTGCTCCCATTTTAAAGTCAGAAGGCAAAAATAACCCTTGCTGTTTACCACATTGATTTATGTACAGGCCTATAGCATTACTGACTACTAAAAATTAAATTTCTGAAAATAGTGAAGTTTAATTTCCTTAAGCAACTAATTGTTCTGGGATTAAGGTATGTATATTTTTGTACTACAGTAAATACCTCTGAAATATTAGAGTATTGGCTTAATTCCATTTTTCTGTTTTATACAGTGGACTTTTATTTATAGCCCCAGTTCCTTTTGTTGATGGTGCTCCTGACCTACGCATGATAGTTGTTTGCTGCTTTCTTTGGAAGAAATTTGCCACGTCTTCTGTGTTTGTAAGTAGGGCTGTTTGTGATTTAACAACATCTCAAACATTTATCTGTATATTATCTGTATATTTGGAATCAAACTTGAAGAAAATATTATATATTTGACTCTTAAAACACAAAGAAAAGTATTGTGTATATCCTATTAGCAGAACACAGGGTGTTTATAAAGGCAAATTCTGTGGGTGGAACAGGGAATATGCTATAGATACATAATTACTGAGAAGTAAACGTGGCCCCCAGCAATCCATAGGAATTTCTCAGGCCATTTTATAGGGTTAATGGACAAGATATTTGCCATTTCTGTAGAAATATTGTACTTGAGCATTTTTAGGGAATGAGGTACTTTTCCATAGGATGAGGGCTCTAATCTAATGAAACACTGAAACTTTTTGGGTCAATTAAAAACCCCCGTGTGTCTTCTATTGCATTTTGTACAGAGCCCAGTTCCATGGTTCTGACTTAGGTCTTGGGAGATAATCACTCGCTCAGAGCTTATGCCCCCAGGGCTGGCAGCAGTTGAGCAAAGGGTTTTGAAAGCCACAATTTTGGACTTAGGCAGAATTTAAGTACTAATTTGTGGCATTTGGAAATTTCCCCAAGATCAGAAGCTGTGGTGTAGCACAGAACAAAATCCAGTTATCTTGTGTTGCAACCCATAAATACTAGACTCTAGATAGGAATATGAAATAATTTGGCTGTTAAAACACTGTTTCAATGGAAAATAAAAAGATGAAGAGATGGTGGGTTTATTAATTTAAATATCTACTTGCTAAGTTTTTCTTTTTATATACTGATAAAATAGATTATATTCTGACAGTGAATATTTTAAGCTATTGAGGTAACTACTATGTGGGGGGGTGATTATTGTAGTCACTGTGACAGACATATCAATGCCTTTTTATAGCTATTATTTAAAATTAAATTTTGAAATTAAAGAGGTGAGGGAAAGGAATTCAGAACAACAACTTCTTAAAGCTAAGCTTGTGGGAAACAGAGATGAGAGTAATAGTTTTTTAGAATTCTCTTCCACTTTGTTAAGATGAGAAAAAGCAAGAATTCATTAAGTCAAGGAAGGTGGAAAAAATTGCACTGATGGGATATTTGCAAAAAATTCTGCTCAGCAAAAAGAAAGAGCTAGTGCAGGGGGTGTCTGACCTAGGTACCCTAAATTCCCATTCAAGTGCATTGTTACTGCAGAACAAACTAACATCCTACTGCGCCTTGCTACTTAGCAATGACATTCATCATGGTTAGAAACGTTATTTGCTGGGAAGGAAGACGTGGCTTGGTAAATCAGTCTACAAATAAATGATGTAAGGGAAAAGGCCCTTACAGTGATTTCAGTAAGGGGAAAGATAGAATGTCATATTTTTAATAACAGGCAGTTATTCAGCATGTGTGGATTAGAACCATACTGCTGAAACTCTCTTCTGTAATCCTTTTTATTATATATGAGGCTGTATAATCAGGAACCTTATCAGTCTCTCTAAAAGGGAGAATAATTGCATCTTCAGAAGTCACATAGTACAGACATTATTATTTTGATTAAAAACAAACACTCACTTTTCCCCCAGTAAAGAATCTTCACATGTGAAAGTGCTTAACCAATCTAAAAACATATTCCACAATTAAAGCAAATTGAAAGAACTTAAATAATCAGTGACAGGTTTGAAGTGTGTCTTGTACTGAATGAGTGAGCCAGACTACAGCTGTTCTTAGCAAAGTGTAGTTTAATGTCAACAAGAGGAACAGGAGGCTATTATACCTCTTTTTTCCTGTTTCTTCTATGTAATGGTTGGCACTGTGATGGTTCGATGTTTCTAAAACAAATTCCTCACTTTGGTAAGCACTGGAAAATATATTTATAATGTTAATTGGCTGCAGTTTCAGTTTATCTGGAAGACCAAAGGGTTAATAAAATCTTCTCTACTCTTCAAGTGCTAAAGGCCAAGAGTTTTCACTGCTTTCATTTGTAAGAAGAGCCTGATTGAATTTACTTCTGTTTCACTTTTAAAACTTCCTGGCTTTTCATTCACAAATCACACATTTGTCTTCTCCCGGAAAAGCAGTGCTTTTGTTTTTGTAACCTACATTTGTAGGGCTCCTAATTAGCAGGCAGCACTGAGATCTGCTGTCCCTCAATAGCTCTGCTTTGGGATTCTAAGCTAAAAAGAAAACATGTTGCTGAAATCTCAATGAAAATGACGATCCTATCATGGGTCAGCACCTTTATGTGCACTGTGTAAAAAAAACTGCATCATAACTGAAAATTTCCCCATATATTGCATTCATGTCCTCGTCTGGCAGCTGCTGGAGTTAATATCAGAAGGATCAAGCATAAATGTGAGGTGTTTTCATTGTCCTTAAAATAAAAACGTACCAACATTTTGTTCGTCAAAAAATTCTTCCCTGAACTGGTGTTTTGAATCACTTCCTTGTTTTTCTCAGTTTGTTTTGTTTGTTTGTTTGTTTGTTTGTTTTTTAATTCTCTCTTTGGCTTCTGCAGATAAGCTGACCATTATTTTTACTTTTGTGTTCAAATGATCATTCTGGCTTGTGAGAAAGTGGCACAACATTCTACTTAAATAGCATTAGACCACACAAGAACTAAGTCCTCTCTTTCAATTTTCAAAATAAATAGGAGTTTGGCTGGAACTGGAATGCATCATTTGACTCTGGTTTTTGTATTAAAACACTTGTTACTTACTGTGGTGGGACTGATATGAACTGCTACATTCAAATACATCAAACATCCAACTCTTTCCATCAGAAGGATCTTGTTACTTGCTAGACAGTTTTTGCAGACTCCTGCCATGTCTGTCCTCAACAGTGTCATGTCAGTAGTTGGTCAGCCTGGCATTTTGTCCTGCAGAATAAGTAATGGCATTACCATTAGAACAAAGTTTCATTTTCTTTGGATTTACCTTCTGCTTGGCTGCATACTCTGAGTTTGTTGTGTTTAAAGACACTCTTTTTCTCTTAGAAACTTGGATATGATGAAGGCTTTTCCTAAATCTCACCAACTACAACATATTTCAAAATTTATAGGAATGTTAGTTCTGTGTCCACTACTTCTCAAAATCAAGCTAAGCTGAAATTTGACAGTATATTCAAAAGCTGTTGGGAGAAACAAATGGTGACACCGTGACTGCTGTTAGCCTGAGAATTCAGACTAGAAAGACTTGTATCTGGAAATATATACAATTTATTCTACAGGTATGTCTGTGCAATGCAAGAACTACTCTTCAAGCTAGAGCCACAAGGGCAGGAGAACAGTATGGAGACACCTATATTCTAAGCAACCTTCTAGAATACGAGATGTTCAGTCTTTCTCTGTTCCAAACCTATCTAATAGTACAGTAGAAAATCTCTCTTAGTGACAAGGATAGCTGGTTTACAGAAACCATTTAGGTTGGGGTTTGTCTGCTTTACCCATACTCCATCACCTGTTGCAAGAGTAGAAGGAACATATTGTGTATCAGGTAGCCATTCTATATTTGTGCTGTTGTGCTTGCACTTTCTGGGAAGCTTTAGAACTCGTATATGCACTTTACATACAGAACTTTTTGCAAAGTCTCTAGTCTCTTGTGTCTATCTGCGAGCTCCTGCTTCTCTTGCAATAGGAAACTTTCTCTATCTGATCAGGAGATCTGGGATACCTACAGGCTGTGCTGCACAGTGTCAGAAACAGAGAGGCTGTTGTGTACAACCCTCTCCCAAGACTTGTGAGGGGAGTCATTTGCAGCCTGGATGTGTGTGTGCAGTGACTCATCCAGTCAAAAAGGCTGCACAGTGGAAAGTGAGGGGAATTGATGCTCATGCTGAAGAACCTCTACACTGCCAAGAGACACTTGGCCTATCACTCCCAGGGAAAAAAGGAGGAAATGTTCCTCTTTTATTCAGTAGTCAGGTGTTTCAAGAGGGGGAGATGAAGTTTCATCTTTGTTTAAATGGATATTTAAATGTCTTTAGCAATGCAGTAAAATCTCAGTAGCAGAAAATCTAGTATGTTCTCTTAAGAAGCAGTTTTCTCATTCAGATGGACAGTTCAGTACATGAATACAAGTCACCCTTTCTGTTGTGCTTTCTAACTCTGGGGCTTTTGGCTATAACAAGAGGATTAGGCGAATACTGGATTCTCCTGCCCTGCCTTCTTCAGTACATTAGATGTACTCCTCCTCACACAGGAAAATCATCTCCTAGCTTGGCTGTGGTTGAATTGGCTGCTCAGAACCTTCCTACTTTAGATGTTTTGGTGCCTGCCTTCTGGCAGAGGCACAGAGCAGGCCTATAAATCACAGAGGAGTTAAAGGTCTCCACAGGGACGTGCCTGGATCGTGCGTTGTGTGCCAGGCAGAAATACGAAGCCCGGGTTCAGAGAAGCAGCGTAATGTTTACAGTGGCACTGCTGTCACACTGGTGCACCCTTCTAGAAGGAAAGGCTGCCTGGCTCAGACCCAGCAATGCTGAAGTCAGTAAACTGCTCCAGTTTCTTTAAAAGGCCCGGTCACCACCGGCTCCAGGCTTTTTGTGCCATATTTAATTTACATAGGCATGTGCTTGTTTGCACTTTTACAGTCACTTAGGGCCCTTGGACTTTACTGATATTCATCACAAAGCACTTTGCCAGTGCCTGAAAGATTTTTTAGCAAATGCTGGCTGCTGAAAGTTCTTCTTGAACTTTGCTTGTTCTGTCAGCTCCTCAGAGCATCCGTGTGATGCACATCTTGGATGCCATTTGTCTCTCTGTCTGCAAAGCATGCAGGCTCTCACTTTAGCCAATGGAAGTAGAGTCTGGGGAGCACAAGGAAATAGTCAGCTGACCAGTTATAGATATTTATTTTAGGTGATCTGATTTGACTCTCCATGTAGGGCTTTTAATATGCCAACCTGCAAGTTGTCCCTTCATGCCCATCTGTTCTGAGAGCCAAACTGACAGGTGTCACAGGAGCAATGCAGATCTGTGGTTACAAGAATTTCCACTGCACAGAAATGATGCCTTGATGTTAGTGGTTTGCCTTGAAATTATTCTTTACCCTGAAATCACTTTTCATTCAACCCACATTACAGCAAGAACAAGCAATACTTATCTGTGAAGTCTGAAATAGCACTTGCAGATGTTTAGAAAATCTGATATGTGATAGATATAAAATGATCCTTACTGAACTCCTTCATTCTGTGTGTCCAGCTGATGAACTGTGGGTGCTCTGATTACCATACTCCGTTCTAGGGACTTTTATACATGAATGTTAGTTTGTATTTTCCTTCTTCTGCAGATTCACCTATAGATTTAACTGAAATATTATCTTCTCCTTTCACATGAATTGTTATTGGGCCTTCTTTATAGGAGAAAAGTATAAGCTTTTTTCTTGTCTTCTGTTTATTGACAATTCCAAGCACTTCAGAAATCATAATGTCTCAGTGGAAAAGCTAACATCCCAGTATTCTCTCTCATATAATCCAGGGGGTGCAAAGCTCTTCATTGCTTTCTTCATTTCTCTCCTCTAAGAATATCAATCAATTCTCATGTGACATTTTCTAACCTTAAATGTTATTTTGAGGACCTCACAGAATCTAATGCATAGATGGAGTTCTTCACCATGAAGTCTATTAGTGATTCTTCACTGAGATTAGAATGAGCTGGAAACAACCACTCTGGAATGATAACTGACTTGGCATGGCTCTACCCCAAGTTTATTCTCTGTAATAGCATCTCAGTTTCTTAGACGATCACTGCAGACTTTAAGCCCTCGAGGCCCCGGAGCAGAGGCAGCTGCCACTTCAGCAGCGGCACTGGGTGCCCAAATGCATTCCATAAGTTCTGCCCTTCTGTATTAGAGTGAGAGCAACCGTGGGTGCTTCTGAACTGCGTGCACTTCTTCCCTCACACCTTTATTTATGCCATGGTGAGCACAACTGGTAACCATGCACCCTTTTAAACTCTGAAAATAAAGTCGCTCCCTTCCTTTCATCAAGACATTAGAAGACACATATATGTGCACACTTGAATGCAATGCTAACTGCAATAACAAGCAGACAAATAAAGCCAAATTGTTTAAAAGACTCCCAAAATCAGCAATTTACATCAGAGTTGAAACTTGCAGGTTGATTTCTCCTGTTCCATATACACTCCTGAGTCAGGAGCTAGTTTGGATTCAGACAGTCCCTTTTCTAAATTACCTTCTGGAAACAATCACACTCTGTAAATGTTTCTGTTCCCTTCTGTCTTCTGATTCTACTCACAGCACCTACTTGGCAGTGAATGTCATCTCTCATAAAACACTGCCTTAGATAATCAGAGAAAAATATCTCCATTTTTTTTCTCTTGTTTAAATAAATATACCCCATCTTCATGCATTTGGAGGCAACTCTATTGCCTGTTTTCTGTCAGAAATGTTGCTGACAGCCTTTACTCAAGAAATTTTCCAAGCAACCAGCCACACAGAGATCTAAACTACAGGATAAGGGGCAGTATATGTATAAGGCTAGTATTGGTATTGATGAAAACATAATAGCTACTGAAACATAACATATTGAGTGATTTTCTCTTCAGGGTTTTCATGTTGAAGTTAAAGAATTCTGAGTTTTTCAGAAAACCTAAAATTAAAGCCTGCAATTGCTTCATACATATAACAGTGATAAAGTGCACAACAAACCTCTCCTAATATAGCACGAGCTCTCCTACTACAGCAGTAGCAAGTGTGTTGTTTTATAAATAGACACTTTGTAAAAACCTGACTCCAGCTTGAGGTTAGCAAAATCAGCCTTTAAGTTCTTTATGTAGAAGTTTGACAGTTATGTGATTCAAAATACACAGAAGTGGTTCTTTGACTTGAATGTCCCATTTTGGTTTTATTATTATTATATCTATGTCTGTTTATAATTTTATCATCAAGTTTCTTCATCAGCTTTTAAAACATAAAGTGCATACAGATTCTTATGCTGAAATGTCATGGTTAAAGAATACTGATTTTCTCCTTACACCATGATGAATGAAGGTTGCATTTGGTAAAATCACACATTTCTTTTCCATCTTTAAGAACATAACCATTGTGCTTGATTTGAAGAGAGAGAAGAGTGTGAAGGGCACTGGGAATGTGAAAAGAACATCTTTTTTCCAAGTACCCTGAGTTTTGTCCTTTCTTTTTACTCCAGAAACACTGTTGTTTAGGTCAGTATCGTATTAAGCATGTTGATATATTTCTTGTAGGATGAAAACTAGCTCATACTTGCATTCCTAATCCAAAAAAAGGTATTCCCTGCACTAAGTCTCTCACTTATGTAAATGGGATTGCCCTCTATCTTATCAGGTAAGGAGCTCAGTATTGTTAATAATGTAAATTTAATATTAAACTGTGTAAGTGGTCTAAATGGAAAGGAAAAAAAGGGGGGCAAAAAAAGGACAAATTTGGCCTTTGCCTCCTCTTGAGTACTTGGTGTCTTACCAGAAACCTGGCATTGACAGTAACACCCTTCTGAGTATGAAGCTAAGGTGACCAATACCCAGCAATTCAGCAGATCTGGGCTGCCAGAATAATGACATGGATCTACAAAACAACACCAAACCACTGGAGGGTATCTGCTGTGTGGCCTGGATCTGCTCTGTCCTGGTGATGGAATGTGTCTCACTGTCTGATGACAGACATTTTGCTCCACAGCCTGAATTCCTCAAGTGCAAAAGTCAGCAAAAGTCAGACTGAAACAGATTTATGCTGTCACCCATGTTGATGATATATGATGACTTTGAAGCATGGTTAGGCAGAGACTGAGGCATCAAGCCCTTGAATACCTATATGAAAGGATTATGCCAACTACCACAGCCAAAAGACTAGGCTCAAATGTACAAAGATTTCCAGGGTTAAGGCTATGACTATATATATATATACAACAAAGAAGTTTTGCCAAAATGTTGGAGCACTGTGTTTCCAGCCTGTCATATTAATTCTTTTCTTCTATAAACAGGTTTTATTGTTTAAGCTTGTGCATGGGATCAGATGCTCACCTGATGGTTATGTGATTTGGGATGGTTGACACCACCTGTGAATCCGATCTCTAGTTTGTTCTGAAGCTTCACTAAGGAAGTCAGCTGGGTTTTGGTCTCTTTATTCCCTTATGTGCAACCTTTGTTTCTACTTTGCTTTGGCTTTGTAAGAGAACGAGAAGGCTTTACTACGTAACAAAGAAACCTTTGATTGGGGCCCAGCTAGGAGAGTCCAAAATTAATGTTCTCAACAATGATGCTTTGTTCTCTGAATCTTTTACTTTTCCAGATGGAAGAAAGCTAAATAAAACCTGGATAGGGTTATTCTAAAGAGCTACATGCCAACATTTGATTAACTACATTTTTGCTTGGTTTTTAGTGGAACATGATTCACGCAATCACTCTCTGAAAGTCTGCGCTCAGCCTCTTGGCTAATTTCAACAGAGCTTGATAGGAGAAAAACACTTAGAGATAACTACCTTTTTATAAGGTTTGTTCAAATAGGCACTTGTATAAAGGAAATGGATCCTGAAAGTGTTTGAAGTGAACATAAGACCACAGAATATTTCAGACTGGACCAGAGCTCATGAAATCAACTGGTCTAATTCCTGCTCAGAGCACACCTAACCAAGTCAACTTGTCTAGTTGAGTCTTGAGCAATTGCAAAGGTGGAGATGCCATAATGTCTCTGCATGGTCTCTCCCTGTATTTGGCTATCCCAATGAGTTAAAAAATTAATCTTAATATACAACTGAAAATTCCACTGATGTCCTTCGCCTCTTGTCCTGTTGCTGCACCTCTGAGAAAGGTCTGGCTCTGTCTTCTCTGTATCCTTTGACCAGAATCATTGAGTCGTTTAGGATGGAAAATACCTTTACATCAAGTCCAGCCATTAACCTAACCTGGTCAAGTCTGTCACTGGACTACATACCTGAGCACCACATCTGCATGGCTTTTAAATACCACCAGGAATGACGATTCCAACACTTTTCTGGGAAGCCTGTTCCAACTCTTGAAGAAACTTTTTCTAGTATCCAATCTAAATCTCTCCTGGTGTAACTTGAGGCCATTTTCCATCATCCTATCACTTACTTAGGAGGAAAGACCAACTCCCATTTCACCACAGGCTTCTTTCAGGTAATTGTAGAGAGGCATAAGGTCTCCCCTGAACTTCCTTTTCTGCAGACTCAACCCCCCCCAGCTCCCTCAGGGCTTGCTCATAGGACTCCTCACAGGACTTGTACTCCAAACCCTTCACCATTGCTCTGCTTGGAACACTGCAGTGTAAATTCTTTTTTCATATACAATTTGTATTTTTTTCATATACAACTTTTTTTTTACAAGTTGGTGCATTATTTAGACAATTATTGCTACTTGCTGTCATATTTATATACTCCCCTACTGCTTACAAATATACAATTCAGTGTTAGCACATACTGAGCAGAACTGTTTGACAAATGTAGTAATTTACAAATAAAATCTCTGATATAAATAGTTATGTTTAGCAGCAAGTGTGAAAAGTTTTAAATAGTAAAACTAACAGATTCTTCAGATTTGTGCTTATGCATCCAGAAATTAAAATGAATTTTAACACGAATTAAGAAATATCTATCTAGAATATTTGCCTTTTTTTTTCCAAGAGTCTCATGACCTGTAAATATTTGAAGACTATGAATCAATAAACACCAATCATGTACCACAAATGGACATGATTGAAATAAACTATTCAGTGTTAATCAAATGTGTGAGAGTTGAATTCTGTGTATGAATTGTTGCCAGTTTAGAAGGGATTCAGAACTGATTTTTGAACATATACATTTCAGAACTGAGTGAAAATATGCAAATGGTGTGGCCACTAGAGTGAAATAGACAAATAACACTTAGGAAAGGAAGACATAAGCAAATTTATGAGGTGTGGTAAATAATTTGGGAAAACATGAGTAATATATTTTTACTATGATAATATTTTTAATGGATCTTGGATGAGTTCTCCTTGATCTGCTCAAGGACAGTACTTAAGAATCTGAACCATGTGTTTTAAACTCAGACTTTAGAGAATGTTTCAAAATGGACTAAATAAACAACTCCTCCTACTAACTGGAATTTATTTTCTTGTAGAAGCAATCCTATCAATAATACAAATAATTTTAAAGAGATAAGGTGGAACAGGAAAAGGAAACAGTTCATTACCCATAATAAAAGTATCATATCATAAACAGTTCAGCAGGCGTTAATCTTCTTTTATGGTAGTTATTGTATTGTAATATGATACTGTTGTTGCTGAACAGGTACAATGCATGTAAGCTCTCAAATATATGACTTTGGGAAGGTCATGAAGAGGCAAAGCCTGCTTATGAGTAGTTCAAAAGAAACTTTTTTGTTCAGTTTTGTGTTTCTATTTTAATGATGCTTGCAATGGAAATGAGTAAATGTCTGCAGTGGATGTTTTTCATACTATGATGAAACACTGGAAGACCATTCTCATTCATGTGATATATGATATAAAGATACTCAAATAATTGTCTTTACAAAATAACTGTTGTCATTTTTACTGCAGGTGATATTTTCATTTCACTGTTGCTTTGTTTATTTTACTTTTGTCATTCTATTTATTTGGCTGTGAATTTTCCTGAAATTGTGCATGAAGTACAATTTAGACTCCCACAGTGGAATCTGACATAGTAAGAGTTCGGCAACATATGTGATTTTTACTTTGTTCCTTGGCTCAATAAAGTAATTAATTATTAAGGTGCAAGTATGCTGAATTCCATGAGTGAAATAAAAGGAGCAGTGGTATTTACAAGTTGGTTCATTATTTAGACAATTATTGCTACTTGCTGTCATATTTATATACTCCCCTATGGCTTACAAAATAAAGCTTCACAATAGAGTTATATTTGTCTGCCTTTGATTAACCAAACAAAAGACAAGGAATGAAGAGCTAATGTTTTACTTCAGACCGCATCAAAATTTAGCTTGCCAAACCTGACTCTGCATTAATTTGACTCCTGGTCATCACTACTGAACACAATGCAAATCAATATTTTCTGAGCTCTATCATGATTCTAAGATTTTCTGTGAGAATGAAAAGCTCAAAAAACATGTCATAATGAAGGGCCTGGAAGCCTCTTCCCACCCTTGGTATTCATATTACTTCTTTATTTCCACACCTGGTGAAGAGACTAATCACCAAGAACTCTGCAGGAGCCTTTTCAATCCCTGCAATGCCTTTTGACATTGCAGCTGAAAAAAATTTTTGAGACAAACTTGACCATAACCTGTGCACTTTTCTGTAAATTGTTAATACTATTTTTAAGCAGAAAGTGGAGTTAAATTTATTTATTATAGAGATAAAAGTATTAACTAATGCTTGGATAAATCCCCTCCTGTCCACATAAAGGACAATTAATCAAAGTCATGATCATATTCTGTTTAAAGACCAGCTAAGCAAGGAGCTGGAGGAGAAAACTGCACAGAGGAGAAGTAAATAAGGAACATGTTTAATATTTTATGTTTTGAATAAAGACATTTGAATCATGCTTTTTTTTTTNGTTCAAAATAAGGATCTGGATATAGAGAAGAGAGAGGTACAAGCTGAAGCTAAAGATTCATCTCCCTGCTTTTGAAGATTAGTAGTTTGGGAAATTCTAGAAGATGAGTTTCCTGCCACAGAAAACTTGTCCTACTAACAATTTTGGAGATGGTATGGAATTTCACTGCTTCAAGTTGGTCTTCAAGGTCTAACCCAGTCGATTTTAACATAGCATTCATGATCAAAGGTGGATTTTCTTGAAAACAGGGAGACTAAGAGACTAAAGAGTGGGTTACCAGATTCTGTGCCTAATTATCTTAAGCAAATACATTTTGCAATGTATTTTGTAAACCATAATATTAAAAAAATGTCTTTTGTCTTCAGGAGGTCTTTGGAAAATTGTATAGAACCTCACTTCCCTGAAAATTAGAAAACTTTAATTTGAAATCTAAATATACAATTGGATTAATTGTTTAATTAGTTGTTGTTATAAAAATAATTTAGTTCAGTAATTTTGACCCACTTGCAGTAAACCTCATAAGTGTACACAAAGAAATCATGTCAGCTTAGTTGTGTTTAAGATGAAAAGCCCAAAATGTTTTCACTGCTCTCATAAGAAAGGATTTTCAGTCTTATCATCATAAAGGATGTTCCTCATACATCTTTCATTCTGAATTTGTCTTGTCTGACTGGTGAGATTTTTATGAGTACTCAAGCTGGACAAATCCTGATAATGTCAGCAGTTCTTCTGAGCTGTGCTGCAGATGTTCCAGCTTATGGACTCTGATGTCATCTGTTTTCCAGTTACACAAAGCCAGCAACTCCCAGAGATTCTCTGGTTGACTAATGTACACAACTACATCCTTTTAAACATTTGTTTTCAAATTTTGAATTCATGGATCATAGCAGAAACTCGAAGTTAGTAGTGGCAAAAGTCCTAATTCAACCCCTGCCTCACAATAAACACCTGCCATCAAAGTGGACTCAGGAGAGTAACTGTCCTTGTTTAATCAAAAATAAATGTTAACTTGAGGCACTTAAAAATATGCAAAGTGCAAAGGGAATTTTTCTATAAATTATTTATGACAAGAGAATTTTTAAAATAATATTTCAGTCTACCATCTAGTCTGATGTACTCGTAGATCTCTTTCTCAATGGAACATATCTAGAAATTGTTAAAAACTGTTCTCTTCTTGCTTTATTTTTATTCTGCATAAACATTTTCTTTGATTTTTTCACCATGAGATTTTAAAGTAAAAAGTTCATTAATATATTTTGAGGTCTTTCTCATAGTGTTTTATATTCTCAACTAAATCTCAACAATTTCCATGAAATTAATTAGGTTGCACTTATTTCATTATTTTACAATGTGATAAAAATATTTTTTTTATTCTTAGCAACATTTTATGTAAATTGATGTCTAATAGATGATGACATTTCAATACCTTTGAACTGCTTACAGTTTGATGCTGTTGAAAAAGTCTGTGGACTAGATCAATATTTTCTTTCAATGAGGGTGGAAAGTTGCTTTTTAAGCATTTGAATTCTTACCAGGTAAGAAGGATTTGTATTGTTTTGTATAATGGGGTATACCCTTTTTTAGATTAGGAATGTAACTATGAGCTAGTTATCATCCTACAAGAGATATATCAACATATATCAACTAACTAACTAACAAAACAGAGAAACTGATAATTTAGAGAAAGGAGTTCTTAATGTTGCTGGTCACTGATAAAAGTTTTCTGCTTCGGAGTTTTAAAATATTGTCATACTCAGCACCGTTCAATAGCTCTAATTTGGTCATTAAATTCCTGTGACCTTTGCCCTCTCCTAATGATTGTGACAAAATGCTCTCTGCAATCAGTAAGACTCAATCGTTGTGGGAATGATTTGAATAAACAATCAAGTCTGCATCTCATCCATCACCTTGACTGATTTCTCTATTCCCTGTTCACCTCTTCGTGACATTTGGCAGGTCACTTGATATAAAATATGCAAAAAGTGAACTGAAATAGCCCAAGTCTGCTGAAATATGCTGACTGAACCAGTTGTCTTAAAGTAGCCATAAATCTTTGCATGGCAAGCACAGATATTTTCTGTAGGTTTTGTTTTTTCCTTGCCATATAGACTGGTACGGTATTTGTCCCCTTCACATTCACAGCACTTGTACTTACACACCAAACTCATGTGAAGATGGGTATTATCTGTTAAATCCTTTGGATAGGTGCAAAAAAAATTTAGTTATGTGAAGATGTTTTAGTACTTAATAAAGCTCAGCTGAAATCACTTTATAAGATGGACTTTTTCCTTTAGCTTCTGTAGGGAAATATACATAATTAGGGGCAAATTTATCCTGCTGTGGAATCAGGAATGATTCTTGGTATGCACAGGTGCTAGAATATATCAGTGATCACCTGTGAAATACCTGTGTGACTAAAGTTCAGGAACCAGTCTTACCTGTTTTCTACAAGAAGTCCTGATTCCAGAATTTAGGGTTTGAAAGCCAGACTGGTCTGGGGAGGAATTAATTCTAGTTTACACTTCTGGACGTAACTCAAATCAACTTTTTCTCTTAATAGCACAGCCCAAAACTGACCCTACCTGCTGATTTCTGCCTTTCCTGTTGGTGTTGGTAGGCTCTGTTTGAGATAGTTGCATTGTAAACTAAATATTTTAAAACAAAGGAATTTCAAAATAACCCCACCAAAGGAGGGGTGCTTGGAAAGTCTTTTTAAGAGGTCATTTTATCTATCAGCACAAACTCAGCTATGCCATTAAAGGCCATACTCATGGAGCTGCATCTCCAGCCACAGAAAGAGTGGCACACAGGTCTGCCTCAGCAGTGGGGATGCCTCATCCATGCATCAGCTCAGCTTCTCATTCCCAACCCTTTGCTACCACCTGCACTTCCAATGCACAACAAAAGAAAAGGATGTTAAATATTTCACAGCAGGAAAAAATAGATATATATTGCCCCCACCCCTTCTCCAGGACACTTTCAGCCAGGCAGATGCAGCCCATCCTGTGCCTGCACAACCATCTGCATGTGAAGGACCTATGAATTGGGGAGATTTTTTAAACAACCTCTGAAGAAGTGACACAAAAGTCACCAATGACAGCAAACATGCTTTGTCTATGTCTAGATTATACTGCAGGTACAGCCATGAACAATTGTGAAGTTGTTTGTTAGGTCAATAAAGAAAGATTATATCCCCCTTTTGAATTATTTGACTTTTATTGCTAGATAATAAACCTGAACAAATTTTCATATATTAAAAATATGTAAATACATAAACCAGAAATATTATTCAATATTTTTATACATTATTTAGAGTAAACCTGCTTTTAATCTTCAAAGTTTCCATCTCTAGGTATTTCATGATGAATAGTAATAAAAAATGATTAAAAAAAAGGAGAAAAAAAATCTACTTTTTTATGAAGATGTGTTCACAAAAGCAAACTAATAAGCTAGTGAAGTATGATATATCATGGAACAGCTTATATCTTCATAAAAATGCCATTCACTTTTGTTTGTCAAATATTTTATTGCATGTCTCACAGCTATTAAATAATTCCCAGTTTAATTTTTGTTGTGTCCTAAACAGTCAATAGTAAATACTATATTCCCTTGGCCTCTTATTTTTTCATCTATATTCACAAATAAAACTGCAGTTTTTCTCTGGTTTTCTTTTTCATTTTATATACAGAATGCAGTAACTTTTTACCCTAGGGCTCAGTTTTTAGGATATATGGTGACAAACTTGCAAGCAATCAGATACGATCCTGCATATCTCACCCTCTCTTCCAGGCTAGATAACTGCAATGCATGAGAATAAAGAAACTCAGTGTGTACACTTAAGAGCTCATTTTCTATCTCTTTTCACTTGCCATTATATGGGCTCCTTAACCCAGTTCTGGTTCTTATCAGCTTCATCCAGAATTGTACATTATCCCAGTAAAAATACCAAAACATGAAGACTTACCTTAGCATGAAACAGGTGGATCAGTCAGACATCAAACTGGGGCATTGGGGAACCTCTCCTGTGGTGGCAAAACACCACTTACCTGGGAGACTGAGGATGCTGTAAGCCTTGGTGGTTGTTATTACCACTTGGCATTGCCTCCTCCCAAGGCACTCATTTGCTGTGTGGAAGGGGGATAACCCTGGTAGCTGGTACTTTACTATTTTGTGAGTTTTGCACCAGACAGCAGAGAGTCTTGTTGATGTGTTCCTGGTGTGCCTGGCTATGCAGCCACACCTACCTGTGGTCAGTGTGCCAGGGCTGCTTTGGTTCAGGAGCCCCAGCTGGGAACCTGCATGCCATTCCACTCCATTGCTGGACCCTGATCAGGTGCAAGAAATAGAAACACAGCTGTTTGCTACAGAGTAATCCCAGGCATGTGCAAAGCATTTGGAGAACTCTCAGGTCAAACTGGGATGCCCCTTAGTATGGGTGAGTGACTGTGCAAGGGCTTTCCAGACTGCAGTGACTTCTGTTCTGGCCGTATATTCCAATAGATTAGAAATGCATGTGACTAAACAGAAATAAAAGAACACTGCTGAGGCAAAATGCTCGATCCACTTGACCTCAGAGATAAAATGAGATCCTAAATAAGTAACTAAATGGCATAAAAAAATTGGAAGTGACCTTTCTCGTCAGTGAATTGTAAACAGTGGCAAAATGCATGTGGCAAGAAACTGACCCCTTTTTAATTTAATTTTAATATGTCTCTGTAACCTTTTCTGACCTGACCTGACCATATTTCTCTGGTGTGACATGGCTAAATATCTATTAGATCCATCTGATTACTCGATTTATGTATTACTACGTCACTTCCTAGTATAGGAATAGACTAAAATAAGGCTGGCATGTGCCAGCCTTGTAGTTATATTAGGCAAAAGATGTAATATGTCATTTATACTTAAAAATGGAGAATACTTGATGCAGCAAAAAGTCAGTCTGTCAGAAATTCTGGATGAAGTCTGAATTGTTAGACTGATATATTAAATCAGAGTTGTAGTGTGGCCATAGTGTTTGCAATCTTGTATTGGAATGCCTTACACTGGATTTAATGTATTTTTCACACCAAGCCTCATTGCTTTCCCTGGAGAGAAATAAATGTAGGAATGAAAGATTTTATTTTGTAAGGGGAGCAAAAAAAAATGTAATGGCAGGAAGCATCACAAGAACAGTCAGCAATTTATTCTATAGTTTATGTGTTTGAAGTCTTTCAGCATCAGTTTGTAGCTCTGTCAACTTTAATATTTTAGAGCTCAGTCAGGTGCTCCTGGCTTTATACCAGTATCTTTAAATGTTTGCTTTCATAGACTATAACGATGCAGTCTTGTAAGAAGAGAAACCAAAAAGAAGTGTTGCAGTTGTCCTAGAAAACAGATGATAATTATACTAGATGATAATTATAAAATAACAGGTACATACTCAGTGTTTGTATATAATGTCAGTTAGATAATTAATACCAACACCATTTCTGCTGATAGAGTGCTTTCATTGCTCTATTCCTCTCGGTTTCTGTTACAAGACACCACAACCTTTGTCTTACAGATAGCAAAACTGAGTGTCAAAGAAGCTTAAATGACATGTTTAGACCAACCCAGTGAGTCAGCATTACTGTCAAGCAGGAAAATTACACCTTCCAAGTTTCCATGGTAGGACATAGTCTACCACAAAACATTAGGACTCTGGTCAATATAGTATAACATGTTAAAATGCTTCACTTGGTATCTGTTCTCCTTTCCAACACACACTTTCCTGAGTGACCTTGCAAAGAAATTATATCTTCAACAGACTTGTGTAGCCAAGTCCAGAAGTCAGCTTTTCCCACCCAACCAACAAACCAAATACTCGGTGTACTGAATCTGCACTCTGATGTTAAAGCAATATGAATCTTCCCAGCATTTCAATATTCAGGTTGTATCTGAATATGAAATTTGAAGGTTAGCTTCTGGGAAAGGGGAAAATCTAAAGGAGTGTGACCTGTAAATTTACTTTCAGTGGAGAGATTAGGAAGTTTAAATGCAACACCCATTTCCAATATCCACCAGAGGTGTGCAGTTTTAGCAAGTCCACCCTGTGATTTCTCTTAAAAGTTTACATTAAAGAAAGGACAAATAAGGAAAACTGAAAATTGCAGAATATAGTGTGATATTTGCTGGTTACAGTTCAGTTTTCTGTGCAGGAAAGGATACAGCAAATCACAAGATATATTCATTGCCAGCAGAAGTTCAGTGAAATTTCTGTTATCTTAAATAAACTAGTTGTTAAAAGGCATTGCTGATAGGATTGTCAGCAAGAGGAAATTATTTTAGCTCTGTCCCAGTATTGAATTGTTACAAATGGAAAGTACTATAACCTTGAAGACTCAGGTATTTTCTAAACCAGCAATAAAAATTATCAAAAGATGGCTTTGGACAGTCTTTTTAACAGAGTTTTACATCTGAAGTTAATGTCTTAGTGTCTAAGGTGTAGACATTATGGAGATAGCAGCACCTTGGCTCTGATCATTAAAAATCTAAGGAATTCATGCTGTTCAGAAATAGATTCTACTAAAGTGTCTAAACACTGGACAGTACAATCACATATATCCAGACACTTCAGGCACTTTTTAAAAAATTGGTGTAAAGACTTAAAACATAACTTCTGACAACAAATCATTATTATTTCTTTTAGACCAAAAAGACAATATTCAAAATTAAAAATGGTGCTAAACAAAATGCACAAACCCTATTTTATAGAATGTTCTTCCTAAATTTTACATCAATTACTACTAAATTCAGAGGCTCTTACAATCATATACCTGAGAAAAAAGTTTTTCCTAGCTGTCTCTTCATGTTTTTCACAGATACCACCCCTGTTATAAAAAAAAAAATATCAAAAAATAATATATAAAATGTATTACATATATATGAGTATAAATAAATGCATTACATTTTTTTTTCTAATTTATCAACATATAGCAATATAGAACTGAAATGTATCACCTTAAGATTATTTTAATATGTCTACAGAGATACCTGGTATATATATAATATCTGTATTATATTTTTATATAATAAAAAAATTTACTGAAACTTTTGGTCTGTAATTCCCTGTCACTGTCGCTGCCTATATTAATCCCAGCCCATAGTTTGATTTTTCCATTCTGTTCTTTTATAGAAAGTTGTAGCAGAGACAAACTTCTCTACACCTCTTGTTCAGCTTCCCCTGATTTGTTTTGGCTCTCAGCCCCACTTCAGATGTACTCTCCTCATGAAGAAAAAGATGTGGAAAGGACATTCAGAGGTCATCTAGTCCAAGGTGGGACCTCGTAAACTACGTCACTGCTGACATTCTTACAAATGAGGGTGACTGTGCATGCTCCCTCACAATCTACCAGAGCAGTCAGCTGTCCCTGAGACTGAATTTCTTCCCAGGGCCTGTATTAGATTTGTACTCTGCAAACCCATTAACTAAAAATTTTCACAACACTGGGCAAGAAGAAAAAATTATTTATTTTTTTCTTTTCAACAACTTTTGATATTTGAGGATTATTATCACATCCCCCTGGGTCTTTTTGAGCAATCTTGTTTCCTTCAGTGTTTCCTGGCAGGCTATACCTTGTTGTGAACCTTGCTGCTCACCTCTGAACTTACCACAAATCCATCTCAAGCACCTCAGACCAGCTATATTAATCCAACTACTTCTAGCCAAGGCTGACCACAGTGGAAAGACTAATTCATGCTTTGCAGCCTCTACTTCTGTTTTTAAATCCCATCATGAAACCTGCATTTTTCACAGTAGCACACTCTTACTAATTTGTGTTCAGCTTCTGATCCATCTGGGTCTTTCCTTAAGGAATCAGCCCTACACTGCCTGCTCCCCCTGCATTTGGCAGCTCTACCTCGTATTAGTGCATATGGAACTGAAGATAGCAAACATTTCTGGATGAAGGAGACCCTTCCAAAGATCCAAGTTCAATATGTGCATTTTCCTGTTAGACTGTAGATTAATGTCAACTACAGTTGTGGTTTTCTATTTTTTTTTTTTTTCTTTTTTGGCACCAGTCTATAGAATTTGCCTCCAGACCTGATTTCCCTGACTTGTTAATGACAATGCCGCATGAGAATCAAAAGCTATATTAGAGTCAAGATATATTAAATCTTCTGCTTTCCTTCTCCCTACAAAATCTCTTATTTTCTCTAGAAGAAAATTAGATTGATTTGACACAATTTGTACTTGACAAATCCCTGTTGGCTATTGTTCATCTCACTTGCTATCTTCAAGGTGTTTGCAGACAGTTTGATTATTTGTGCCAGTGTTTTTCCAGGAACTTGAACTGGTTGGCCTGTAATTCTCTGTTTCTGTCTTTCTCTTGTTCTATCTTCCCTTTCTCTGTCACTTTCTTTTCCTCTAGTCCCCCATTGCCTTCCTATTTATTAAACTAAGCATTATATTTACCCTTTCTAGTAATTTGAGTTCTCATACCTTTCTCTGAGCTCCCAAAGAGAACAGAAAACAATTTGATTTTCTAAGATGATTTATAGGGCTGTTTGCAGTCTCTTCAAAAGAATTGAATACTCAGATGTAAGGACTCAGGGCTACTCCAGTATTTATTCTATCTTCATACCCTAACCATTTCACTTAAGTAGATGTGAAGATTCATTTGCATTAAGATGTTAAACCATTAACTGAAGAAGCTGAAGCTGCTTTTTTCTTGTTCTGCTGTTCCTGCTGCAGGAAGGACAGTGACCTGGAACAGAGGAAGGGACCAACAAGCAGAGGGGTTGTTTTATGCTGTTCCTGCCACGCTCATCTGAGTACAGTGTTCTGAGCCCCCAGTATCATTAAACCAGTGCTGCACATTAGCAATTTACTGCAGCTAGAGCCTCAACCAAATGGAACAACAGAAATTGTTCTTGCCCTCCTGGTGACATCTGTGACTAGAGCTTCCTCCCACTTACAGCTGAATCAGTTCTCCACTAGATTTTCCACATGCTAGTAATGAATTTACAGATGTTTTCTTTGTCCTCCTTGTGGTCTTTTCTGATTGTACCACACTTCATGGCTTGGCTTTTCTAATTTCGTCCATATGTACTTTGTTCTTTTATCCTTGTGCCTGATATACTGACCTAGTTTCAATTTCTTCATATTTCCTTTTTGTGTTTGAGGTTAATGAAGAGCAGAAGATTTAGTCAAGCTGATCTCTTGCATAAGAAGAGCTTGTGATTGTGATCTTAATAGTGTTTCTGTGAGGAACAGCCAGATTTCCTTTTTTCTTTATCCTTGTTCCTCAAGAGAACTAACCTAATAATTCTCTGAGGGCAGAATTTTGCTCAGAAGCTTTTAACTCCATTTATTCTCCATTACTTTTATTTAAAACAATCTGTCCTGCTTCAGATGGGACAAATGGGACAAGCTGTCTAAATGAAAACAGTCATATCAAGTCCATGAATAAAATTCAGCTGTTGCCTGTGGAATAAGTCTTCAACCTAAGTTTCTTCAGGTGGGCTCTGATTTTGAAATGTAAGAGTATATTTTAAAAGTAAAATAAGAAATTGTAATTTTTGATGGTTGGACTTCTCAGTTTCACAATAAGAATGTACAAATACTAACTTTCCCTTTCAGCAAGTTTCGAAAAGTCAGTATTACAAGAAAGAAAGTGAAAAGCTTCCCTGCTGCAGAAAACAGCTAATGTGACCCTGCTATTTATGTTCTACATTAAGAAATCACTCTACATTTTATTCTCCCTGAAATGTGTGAGTTTCTTTGAGCTTTTGTGCCTCTACAGCAGCTCTAAGGCTCTAAAGGAGATCTCCTTCTAACATTAAACACCATTATGCATCGTGTAAGCTTCTTTGATGTAGGATGTAATTTCAAGTATCCATATGCAGACTCATAGCTTGCAGCAGTCAGCACTGCCACTTAGAAGTTATTATCATGGGGTTTACATTTCGAAAATTTCTTTTAATCATTGAAGTCTCTCTAGGGAAGTCACTCATGTTTCTCAATGAAAAGTTGAAATAGTAACAATCTTCTGAAAATATCATATAAACAATTTCAGTATTTTTAATGACATTGATTACTTAAATGTATTTCAAGTTCTAATGTAAGAGTTTTGGGTTTACAGTAATGGGCTAATAGATTGCCCATAGCAATTAGTTGCTCAATGTGTAACTAACATTTTTTATTGCTGATCTGAACCCATCCAAACTATAAGAAGAAAAATGAGAAAAAACAGTTACTGCTCATATACTGTCAAGACCCATCATCACTCACTCACAGAAGGCTGTATAGCCACTCCTGCACACAGGTGCAAGATCTTATTTATTCAACCATCAGCTTTAACAGTTGCTATAGTAAGTTGCAAATACCTAGAGTATTAAAATCAAATTTTGGAAATTCATGAGAAATTATCTAGGATTAAGAATACTTTGAGGCGAATAAGAGAAAACATATCTGACTTTATCACCAATCAGAAAGGAGGTGAAACTGATTTCCTTTGTTGTAAATCCAAATATTGCAACTGTGAACATTCATGAGTGTTCTTGCAAATTTTTTCTAGTGAGATCAAGCCTTAATCACTCAAGTTGTAAGTGAGGAGCATCAAGTATTTGAGAAAACTAATATGGGTAAACACTTGAATTTGTAAAAAAATGACTCTGTTACAAATATACTTTATTGTATAAGAGAGAATATTTCACTTTAATGAATATGTATTTCTATGAGTTGTGCACATGTAAATAATAATCAGAGATCTACTTCTTGTGAGATCCTTAAATTCTCTGTAAGATAAGCTATTGACCAAGGCAAATCTGAGGTCAATATTTTCTTCAAGGGACAATAAATATCTGTGTTCACTGAAACATAGTTAACTAAATTTGAAACTACCACAGGGTAAATGTAATAGGACCATCATTGGCTCAGGAAAATAAAACTATTTCATGATGTGTTTCTTCCTTTCAACTGTACTGACTTTTACAGATGAGGAACAAGTAATTGTAATGAAAAGAAAAGAATATGGAGAATTTTGTTTGTGGGGCACTAATGGACTAAATTGCATCTTAAAAAAATTTATGGAATGTTAGACATCTTCTGTAATAGCAAAAAAGCTTTGATTTTATTTGTGCAACCAAGGCCAGGCTTAGTTACCCCTGGTCTCTGCCTGATACTCTGCTCAATCACCTTCTGAGAGTCCAAAATAGGCAATGACTTACCTTTAGTATGTGCTAAAAACTGCAGTAGTTCAGAGTGAGCTGCCTCACATCCAGGCTGCTGGAGCAAAGCGTGACACTCACCATGGAAATATCCATGGGTGCCTCAAATGAAACAGTAAGCATGTGTTGTCTCAAAGTTGGAGGGAAAATGCCATTGTGTTACTTTTGATGCCTTTAGATGTAGATTGCATTTTTCTAAAACTTATTCACTTGAAAGAGTGAGAAAGCCTTGGACTCCAATTTTGCTGATATTCAAAGAGTTTCCAGGTTGGTTCCGTAGGTTCTGAGCTCCCATCAGGGGTGAAGTTTCTAGTCTGAACTCTTACGAAAGTCACCTAGAGTCACCTAGAGTGATGTATATACATGCAGACAACAATTGGCTTTGGTCCCATGAGCTCCGTGACAAACAGAAATATCTCAAATGTTCCCAGACTCTATATTTAGTCAGTCACTGTTTATGGATACATGTCGGTGTGGAAGTTTGACGTTTGTGAGACAGCAAAATGAAAAATATATTCCTGTTTCCATCAGGTGGAAGATGTAGTTTTATGTGCTCGCATGGTGATACAGTTCAGTCTCTAAAATAACTAAGAATATCTTCAAAGGAGTAATGCAGTGATGTTAATACACATTAAACCAGTCCAATTTTCTATCTCTGAAGGTACATTAGTTAAACTCTCCCTGAGAATATCTCCCACAAAAGGTGAAATATTTGGGAGGGAAACTGGAACTCCGTTATCATAAGCCATACTAGGAATTACCATTTCATGAAATCAGTGGCGACATGATTTTGAGACAAGTAAAGCAATGGAGCTGATGCTACAAAGATATTCCCAGCTGCAGTTCTGGCTGTCTGGAACAGAACTTTGCAGATTCTAGAAGTTCGTGCTCGGGCAGCAAATTCAGAAGCCTTAGAAATGTAGAGTATTTACCCTTTCCTGTGAGAGTTGCATGCCTAAGTAAATCAGTTGTATGGTTAGCCTCCTCTAGGGAGTCCAGGGTAGCTGGTTTTAGTTATTATGACAAAGACACACAAAATATTTGGAAATCTACAGTAACACATTTGGAGGGGCAGTAAATGAAGAGCTGAAAGCATCACAAGGGCCATTGACATGTAGAGATGTACTAGGTCAGCCAGTCGGAGCCCCTGACCATGGCAGATTCATTCAGTGAAGTTCAGAGTATCAACCTTTGCATGCATTGCTGGGAGCAGGGCTCAGGCTTCTCCTGCCTTGGTACTCAGGCCAGAAGCCTGCAAAGCTGACTGTGTGCATTTGTCTCACAGACTACCTCCCTATGCAGGTGTTGTATTTTCCTCTGAAAAATCTGAAAAGTCCAGCCCTGGTCTTGATATAAGTCTCACAAGGTTAATTGATTGTTCAGTTAAAGAGTTAAAAATACCAACTGTCTTCCAAAAGGCTTCCGTGGTCATTTACTAATTCTTAGCACGGTTACCTATTTTCATTTTTCTAAGAAAAAAACATAAATACATAAATAATTGCTATGCTAGTTTCTGGCAGTATGTGTATGACTCACCAGGCACTGCTAAATTCCTTTTTCAACCAAATGAACTCTTATTGTCCATTTACTTTTTTGTATGTTCACAAGGGTATTTAAATCTGCATACCCAAATTAATCCTTAAAGATTTATAATAAGATTATCTCTCTCAAATTCAGCTTTTCAAAACTACAACATGTAGCAGGGTTGTCTAGACTTCCTCCTAAGTAATAAAGACAGCTATCTTTGGATGATACCCTTCTCATCTCATGCTATTGTGAGTACCCAAAATAGTTGAAATTATTTATCATCTGAGGACATTTCCATTTACTGACTCCAGGGAGACCCTAGGCAATAGCATAACACCATCAAACTACACTTTGTCTTCAGTATGAAAACTGACTTTAAAAGACCCTGTCCATCGCTGTCCACTCCAGCCACACATTTATTTCTATGTAAAATTGCCAGAGCTATAGAGATAAGAGCTGCTCTGGGTCAAACATAGCTGTTCAAGGGGGGAAGGAAGGTATTGCTAACTCTTCTGCAGAGATATCACAGCTCCAATAGCAACAATTCTGTCAGTACAGAGACAGAGCTGGAGAGGAGTACAATCACCTTAAGTTAGAGCCACATTTCATTTTAACTAACTAATTTGGAAGAATGTACCATTCAGTTGGTTGAGATGGAATGACATGCACGTTGCTGAGTGCACCATTGCCGTGGTTTTGGGTTGGTACTTCCCAATCCAGGGTCCCCACTGAGACTCTCCCAAAGCAGATGCTGCTCACTAGGTCACTCCCTCCCTCTGCCTTCCCCCTTCCTGCTCTGAGGATGGAGTTGAGAACTGGAGGCACAAAAGCTGCAAATCACGGGCTGAGATAAGAACAATTTACTGGAACAGAAATTAGATAAGAAATCTAATTGTAACTGCAGCAATATTAATAACAAAAGGTGTAAGACAAAGAAACTATTTACATGGAAAACAGACAGATACTGACCAACTCTTCCTCACCATGCCACTATTTCTCCCACCAGAAGGGAAAGTCCTTCCTTCACCCAGGTAGTGATGTAAAGTGGTATTGAGTAAAATTATGAATTTGGCTGTGCCCCATCCCACTGATTTGGGATGAAACCAAGACAATAGGGTATATAATTTAACAACTTTCTAAAAAACTTAAACTAAAGATTGTAAAGTTAGCAGCATTTTTTAAATTGTTAAGAAATCCAGAAGGAAAGGTTTTTGCTTCCTTGACACTTTAAATTTTTATTACTTTTCTCATATGTCGATGCAGCAACTTCAGAATTTTGTAAGATAAAAGCTAATATAATCATCAGGACCAAAAGAAATGAAGAGCAGAAGCTTTTCAGTTACAGAGGAGGAGAGGAGAAGAGGACAGGGATCAAAGTGCCATAATTTTTATTGGATTAGCAAATAAATTATAATACAAAAGCTTTTTAGGATTGACACTTGAAAGAGGAACTGCAGAAGTCTGTAAAGTTGTAATTGGTTCATCAAATTAAATGAGATAGTAAAATATAGGGTGTCACAACCTCTTCTAAAGACTGGCTCTTAAACAGTCACTTTTTGTAGGATTCATTTTCTGATGAGATGAGATTCATTTCACCTAACTTTAAATATCTACTCTGTAGCATTCTACATCTGAGATAGTCTCCCTAACATCCCTTTATATCATTGATAAAAATGACAATTTAGAGTCCAATTAATATGATTTATTTTGGTTGCCTACTTTGACATGAGATGAATAACATGCAAGAATATTTTTTTCTCCACAGATTAAAAAAAGTCTGTGGGAGAACAAGGTCAGATATTTATATCTACATTGTGGAGCTCTGAGTTTGGATAAGTTCATTTACATGGTTCACAGAATATCATCTTCATAAACCTTATTTATTTCAGCTATTGGAATCACTTAGGTGAAAAATGTCTTGTCTGGAGGTAAATTATGTAATATCTGGAGGTAAATGGTAATATCTGAAAGAAAAGGGTAAAAGGACATGAAAAGCTTTTGATTAAGTTTGTTGCTCACTTTTCAAGACAATTTTCTAAGAGTATTTAAACTATTTCTGCTCTTATTCAAAATTAATTGCAAAAATTCTCTGCCACTAAAGGTTTATGTATTTATTCACCAGTCTTCATTTCCTGGGTAAAGTGAACAGATTCCATATATGAGGGAGGTAATCCCAGCAGAGGTGTCAGAGGTTCGAAAGGCAAGGAGAACTGCAGGAAGAACTGTGGGATGATATCTTCTTTTAGATAATCTGATGTAGTTGGAAAGAGCAGACAAGGTTCCAGCACATCATCTTGTCAAATGCCTGCCTTTTTTGTTTGTATTGTGTCATCTCTGCTAGATGACAAGGTCTCAAGTAAGAGTTTGAGATAGTGAGCATACAATTGCTTTTAATTGCTTACAGAGAGAAAACAATTGTGATCACAGGGAAGCAAAACTTCTCTTATGAATAATATTTTGGGCACCCTTCATTTATGCATGTGGGGGGCTTGTGTATTTTTGAGGTGAGCATTTGTGTGACTTTGTTTCACACATTAAGCAGCTGTTTCTTTGAGCTTTGGAGTAAAACAGGTTAGTGCTTTAACAAACATAATTTGGACATCATGATCACACAGATTTCAAAACTTCCTCATGCAATATGCTTTTTTTAGACCTTGTGGCTCCCTCAGAAAATTCAAGTATGTAACTTATTGATATAAATATCTACATTTGTCATGACAAAGTGGTCTAGGAATGTTATATAATCACATTGAGAAACCACATCTACCCTTAGAAAATAAGAGTGGCTGCAATGAGCTATCAGAAGGAAGATTGTATTGAGAGCTTCTCCATTTTTATCAAAAGATGTTGTGTTTTATTTGTATTCTTTCACGTATGTTTACTTTAATTTCTTCACAAAGGATAAATCCTGAGGTGCTTTTCCATGGAAAACAATGGGGCTGGGCTGCCTGTTTGCTGCACAAGTCAGTACTGCACAGAATTTCATAGTGCCAGAATCAATCCATAGTTTTTGGCTCCTTGAGGATGGTCACAGAATGATGCATCTCATTGCTGCAGCTCCCAGCGAGCTGTTTGGGTTCTGGCCTCCTGATTATTGATTATCTCATTAAAAATCTGCCCGACGGCTGCTTCACCTCTCCAGTCCCCCCATCTGGGTTCCTGTGGGCAATCTCACCCTTCCACACCCAAATTCCCCTCGGGATGGTGAGGTCTTCCCTTGCCTAGGGACCTGACTGTCCTGTGCAGCCTTGGGAGGGAAGCGCTGAGGAGAGCTCTTGGAGCCAGAGGTAATTCTCAACGCAGACTGCTTTTGTGGTGGTTTCTTCCCTTGTGCTCCTAACTCTAAAATTCCAGTTGGATCAGCATATTAACTTGAATGTGGTTCTGCTGTTTTACTAATCCCTGGTATTTTTTAGGACTGGTACATTGCTGTTGTAGCTTTCCTCCATCTGTATATTATGTCTCAAATAAAGTGTACTTTTTCTTGAGCCTGGTATAAAATGCCTTAAATTCTCTAGAACTGACATTAAAAATCAAGCTATTAACATTCACAGCAAAGGAAAAACAAGTTTTTGATTGACCATTCTTCAATTAGAATAAAATCTAAATCAAGTTCAATCTTCTTCCTTTTTTACTCAGATGCAATGGAATATTCCTTTTCATTTCTGTATATACAGTATGAGTAAAGCTTTCTATTGATTGTTTCAAGATCTTTAATCACATTCAAGAAGATACCTGGGAGAAATTTTTATTCTTTTTACATTTAATCCCTAAGTCTATTAAAAGAATTCATTTCCAGTAGAATGAACAGAACTCTGTAAAATCACTTCTTCAGTATCAGTGACTTCTCTGATTAGCACCTAGTAAGAATAAAAGGACTTGTCAATGCAAAACTAGCAGGAGCTCCCAGTCCCTAAAGTGGTGATTCACAGATGGTAAGAGCCACTGGAAGCTGGCCTGAAACAGAGGGAATGACTGAAAATAGTTCAGATACAGTAACATATTTGGTGTAGATCAGGACAAAGCAAATATGCATTATCTAATTATCTGGAGAAAGGGAGGAAAAAATAGTGTGGTCTGACACATTTTTTTTATTTTATATATAAAGTTTAAATTCTGATGGTACAAGAAAAAGGAGTATCTGTAAGAAAGATTACTTTAAAAAAATTTTTTTCATCATGTTAAAATATGACATCACTATTTTAGAAAATAGGCTAGAAAATAAAGGGTCCTCATAATTTCAGAGTCTCAAAGTAACATTTCCACGGTAAAAAAATAATTCAGAGGAAATTTAGGGGTGGGTTCTCATGGAACTTAAGTTTAGTTAAGCAGTAGGAGAAACATCCTGCAACTTTGATGAAAAAATACAATTAATTCTTTTTGTGTGGGACATAAAATCAAAATAACTCATTTAATATGAAAAAAAAACCAAACAAAAATTTCAGTTGCTATTCTTATAAGAAAATTTCAGACCAGGAATATTTAGTCCCCCTTAAAAAGAAAGCAAATCAAGTGTTTAATGAAAGTAAATAAGGTAGCAGTAGTGAAAATATGTGTTTTTTCTGCAGATCAAATGATATTGAAAAGTGAAATTAATTAGATGTATTTATTACATAGAATAAAAAACTTCAGATTAGTCAATCCAGTAATTACCACTGCCAAAGAATCAGGTGGCCAAATATACTCAGCGGTTTGTTTGGAAATATGAATTTGTGATTCAAAGAGCATTGTGCTCTCATCCACCAGTGGAAATTTTTCTCTCTGTCTGTAGCTTGTAGGAGCCATTATGAGGTGATATTTACCACACCTGGTATTTACCATGATTCCAATACTTAGAGAGGAAATTCCGGTAATTTTTTTAGGAGTGATAAGCACAGGGTGCACCCGCTGTTCCTTCTTATATCTGACTGTCCAGACTTTTGACACAGGCATAGAAAAGAAGAGCCTGCTATGGAAGCAGGAGCTATTCTTAGTTAGTCAGCACTATCTGCAGAAACAGACTGATTCACTTTGATTGCCACTCAGCAGGACTTAAGGTAGAAGTCATATGTAAATAGATGGGCTAGAAATGGATGCCTCTATTCATTAATCTTTCATTAGATTCAATCTCAAAATTACCCAAAGGCTTTACAAGGACTTTTTAAACTCTAATTTGGCCCCTGGCCTTTAAACAAAATGAAAGCTATTGATTGATGTTCTGGCCAGGATGCAAATGAGCCCATCAGTTCCTGAATCAGGCTTTATTGGTTTAGATGCACTTTCATATATCTGAACAGGAAAGCTGCTTGGAGACAAAAATTTTTATAAAGCTTCATAGTAAGGTTAATATTTACGTGTTAAATTATCTAATTAAGTCTTAGTAAAAGCAAGGACTTATTCTATTATTTCCAAAAATTTACTTTGCTGTCCTTTAAAATGATAAAAAGCACAACAGAAGTTTAAAAACAGGAAAATATATATTTTCCAAATTAAATTTTAAAACACTACTTCCCTGTGTTACCCAAGCCTGAAAAGCACAGATATTTGGATATAGATCTTGCATTCATGTTCCTTATGGAATGATCCATACTCCTAAAGTGAATTTTGCTGTGCCCTCTACCATAAGAGAAGGAAGTGTCTTCAAATTTGAAGCAGCAATATATTATGTAGATATTTTCTGTGTTGAAGTGTTAGAATTTTTTTTTTCCTGGGAGAACTTAGTGTTCCTTTTTCTTTGCTCCTTTAAATAGCCTAGCAGTAAAAAGACCTCAAGAATCAGACCAGTATTCTGAGTTCATTTCAGTATGAGTAGGTCTAACTCTCCTTTTCTAGGGACTACCCAGCCACCAGTCTCCAATCTCATCATCAATCATTACAGTGGAGAGAGGTGTGCAACAAGTATAAGAGAGTTTTAGCTCCAGCTAAAAGAAGGAAAGTCAAGCTACCTGACATTTATTTATCAGCATTGGACAGAAAGTGACAGAAAATGGTCATAAGCAGGGATATGACAACCTCTTCATCTTTTGTCTCATCTGAATATCCCAGACACCAAAGAAGAGCTAGACAGCCCCTGGGTGACTGTTCCTGCTCATACTGTGACTCTGAGGATCTTGCCTGCACAGATACTCAGCCAGGGAAGGCAAGGTGAGATTAGGACAATTCAGTATCAAAGGCCATACCTGGAAAGGCTGTTTCAGGAACCCTAAATTCAGATATTCACATCTTGAATGAATGTACTAATACTTCAGATGGTAGCAGCAATTAGGACCATAACCACATTCCAGGTATTCTCAATAGCTTCCTTTGCACAGAACAGTTCAATTGGATTATGAGGAAGCTGAAGGTTGACTGTGTGTCAATATGCTTTGAGAAATTATGTGAATTTGAGCTGTGTATGCTGAAGACAATCAGAGAGAGCACAATTTCGTTGTGGGAAATCCTTCTGCAGAGAGAAAGTACTGCTAGTACCTGATGTAGGCACTGCCTGTGTTAGATTCAGTGATTTACTGACACTCCAGAAAAGCCAGGCTCCTGTCAGAATTTACAACACTGGTCAAAGACATGGCTTTCAGCTGCAGCCAATGTTACCATTAAGTCCTGCAAGAACATAATGAATCCCTGAAATAAAAAAGGCATTAAATAAAAAAGCAAGAAAGGCAAAGCTGAGGACATCCATAATGGACATTTTTAAATCACAGATATATCATTGGGTCAACTCCTGGCAGGTCAAACTTAACCATATTAAGCATCTGTTAAAGGCTATAACAGTTCCTGAACATATTATACCTTGGTCCAAAAAAAGGATATTTACTCTTGGCTGAAGTGCATTTTCACATGCCCACCTTACAGCAGCCATACGCACTCAGTTGGTACAATTCAGTTTGCTCCAGCCTGGAACCCCGAGTCTCTTCTGTCCTCTGTTGATGGGTAATGATTATTCAGGAATCATAGACAAGCTAACAACAAGTGAAAATTTTTAATAAGTCTTCCAAAAGAAATAAGAAGAAGAATATGAATTTGTGGAAAGGGCCAGTAGGCAATACAAGAAGTTCAAAAGGAAAAATGTAAGTCCCAGTCTCTGGGAAGGCAATGGCACTGTCAATGACACAGGCTGGGGAGTGATGGATGACTAGGGAGCAGATGTGAAAAAAGCAGTCCTGGAGGTCCTGGTGGGAAGTGAGATGAGCATGAAAAAGCAGTGACTTGGCAGCAAAAAGCCTCCCAGGCTATCTTAACAGAAGAGAGCCAGTACACTGAGAAAAGGGACTTTCCTTCTATTCAGCATTCTCTAGAGTATCATGTCCATCTTTGTGTCCCCCTATACAAAATTGCTATTGAGAAATTGAACCATTCAGCATGAGGCTGTGAAGATGCTGGTATGCTGGAACATTTGCCCTGTGAAGAGAGGCCAAGGAAGCTGGGCTTGTCCATGGAGGAAAAGAGATGGCTTTGGCCAGAGCAAAGAGCAAAGACCCCAGCTCCTAAGAGCAGGTCACCAGGAACATGGTGTGAGGCGTCCTGGGGCATAGCAGGGACACAGAAGAACATGAGCATAGATTGAAGCAAGAGCTGTTCACAGCAGATGTAAATTTTTTCCCCAGGAGGATGGTCCAACACTTGAAGCAGCTGAGCCTTGGAGATGTTGAAGACACAACTGGATAAAACCATAAGCATCTGTGTTTGACCTCAAGATGACCCTGCTTTGAGCAGAAGCTTGGACTGGAGACCTCCTGTGGTCCCATCCAACCTGACCTATCCTGTGGTTGTAAAATCACAGAGGAGAGAGGACAATAAGTAAAGAAAAGTGATCTTAAAAGTGGTTTTACTTTGTTATAAACGTAGAAAGTACAACTTTGCCTCCAACAATTAGAGCACAAGTTGTTGTACTGACCATCCCAAGGCCAGTGGAACTGTCAGACATCATCCACAGTAATTTTTTTTGCAAAATAACATACAGCTTAGAACATTGAAATCTAAAGGGAGGGAAGAAAAAATGAAAAGGAACAACAGACAGATAATTTTTTTTATATAAGGAAAAGTTAGTAAGTTCTAATTATATTTTCATGGAAAAATACTGTCAATAACTTGCTACATTATCTGTGTCAATGAGGTTTTGACCTTTATCTGATAGACTACTTGGTTTTGGGGTAAGAAAATATAGAATATTTTCCACAGAAATAAGAGTCTATTCAGTTTTAGTCAGCTTTCATTGGAAGTGATGATATGTTGAAAGTAGACATTAAATACAAAGACCCTTATATGAGAGTGGCCTTGTTATCATTTGGAACACAACCCCAGACCAGGGAATAAGGAGCAACATATATTTTATCTAATGTAGTAGCTTACCTCAATTTACTTTGGGTCAATGTTTTTATATTTTTGCCTGAAAAAAAATGTTTTACTTTTCAGAGGTCAGTTGCTAAAAATAAAGTTAGCTGAAACTAGTCAGTGTTTTACAAGAACAGCTTTTATTAAAACCAGTTTTCTGCTGAAAAAAAGTCTGATTGAAAACTTCAAGTAATTCTTTTAAACACCAGGTTGAGGCCTTGGGCCCTTCAAAAGCTCCAAGAATGTGGTATATGTAGACAACAAAACTTCAGTGTGTTTTAACTTAGTTCTCTATTAACATCTTTTTAAATCTATGAACATTCAGTTCATTAGAAACCAGTATTTTAAAAACTAACACAGAAACTAACAAAGAAAGATGGTGTTGATTCAGTGCTTCAAGTGGATTTTTGCTTGAAAATACTAAGAGAAAACTGCAGAGCTGGAGTTATATAAATCAGAGCAATTATTCCTACTGCTATTCCAAAAGAATACACACTTAAAATCACTGTAATTTAGTAAACAAAACTTGCACTAGAGGATACAGGGGAGCACAAAATACAATAATGGCTGACAACGTATTGCTGGGGGTATTAAAATGCTTGTAATATTCTGTTTTCAGTGCTGAAAAGAAAGGATTTCACATGGAACGACAAAGAAGTTCCAAAATTTGTGACATATTATGAATAACATTGGACTTAACTTTCTTTGTATGTATTAAAATAATTAAGTGGAAAATATCTTCATGATGTTATGCACTTTTTTTTGCCATAGATATGTTTGCTATCAAGGGATCAATTGTCCATTCTTTTTTGTCAATAAGGTATTATTTAACAGACAACATACCTGAAGTTAGATGGATTTGAAAATTTTTGTCACATGACTTTAATTTTCTTTGGATGAAAAAATGTTCTGCTGAGCAATTAAAAACATCAGAGTGGTGGTAAGAGTCTGAACTCTAAATGCTAATGGGATCCAAACTGCTGCCATGAACTTCAGAGAAGGAAAAAGCCTAAAGACACACATATAATGCTTGTAAGACTGTTTCCTTTACTCTTTAACCCCCAGGTCTTACTACAATGAAAAATCACATCCAGGGACATTGACTGTTGCTCATCACAGTCATCAGATTTCCTCAGAGAAGGTGGCAGAAGCTGGTGGAGTTGGTGCCTGTCCTGTACCTGTCCTGTGGAGAGCTTTGGGTTGCAGAGCTGTTAAGCTGGCATCCTTCTACAGTACTCAAAATTCACTTTGGCTCCTGGCTATATTTTTCTGTTAATCAGATGCCAATCCATTGTATAAGTCTTTCCAGACTATTTTTTAAAGTTTCCAGTCTAGCAAAGCAAGGCTGTATAGGCTATTTCCAGACTTGCTGTCTCAGTTGTCTTGGCAGGATCCCAAGCTGCGGACATGGAATGGCAGAAATCCTGCTCACAAAGGGATATGGGGGAAAGAGGAGGGAAAAACTGAAATGTGAGTGCAGAAGGAGCTAAATTCAAAGAAGTTGTCATAGCCTTGAAAATGGGTAAGACCATGTGGAAACAGGATCTCCATCCTGTTTCCAAAGGAGTTTGGGATAGCCAGTAGCCAAGGAAGGATTTTTCAAGCTGCTGGTTCACCCTTCCTTCTCTGTGGTATCCTAAGGAGAAAGTGGTAATGCCACTATCTCCTTTAGCTCTGGATGCTAATCCTTCCTTGGCAGGCAATTCCAGAGAGACAAACAAAAGGGAGCAAAGAGACCATTGCTTCCAGTGACGGAAAACTCAGCAATCTGCTGGATAGATATGTGAAATGCCTGTGCAAAATACACTGCTGAGACAGAAGCAATAAATTCTTGCTTAAAAAACTCTATTAAAAAATTTTGCTGGTGTCTAAAAATGGCCATCCCAAAAGGTATAGGGTGACAGACAGCTGGCAGTTACCCTTGCATCTTTTGGACTTTATATGATTAACAGGTTAGTGTGGGTTTTTTGTTTTAATCTGCTTTAAGGAAATGGATTCCTCTCCTTTCAAGAATCAGAAGGCACATTCTCTCACACATACCTGCACATGCATCCTTAGGAACAGAAACTACATTGACTGCATATACCACAGAATATAAAACTTGGATAAGTTAAGCAAAGTCATATTCTGAATGCGCCTCACAGGTCTAAATGTTAATACAATAATATTTGTTATTTTCATGTTCACATAATAAAAAAGATAATTTCAAACTTTCTGTAAAAAAGAATCACTTTAAAGCTAGGACAGAATTTGGAATATTTCAGCTTTTAAGCAGGCCTGCTGTGTGTGTAGTGGTGTGTCAGGCAAGGGTAGATGCAGAGAGATCACGTCAGGAAGTGCAACTCTGCCTTAGTGCACTTAGAGATGTGTAAAGAGATCTCTGCCCAGATCAAATTTTGTTTGGGGAGGTCTTTGCATATGACCCTACAGTAATTAGGTTGGGTTTTTCTTTTAAATAACTAAATCAAAGAAGATCCACCACCTGTTATGCTTAAAGCAAAAGTATGATATTCAATATGGCAAAAGGAAAAGTTGCACAGACTGGAAAGCTTTCCTAAATGAAGGAAAAAGAAACCTCTTATAATTGCATTTCATTTGTAACATAGAGCTGTATTCTCAGAGATAATGAATACCACTCATAGAACATCAATTAGTTGCACAAATTAATGGGGTCAACAGAATTCAAGATCTTTTTCCAACACACATTGAACATCCCTGCTTCCTTCTGTAGCAAATGTTTAAATATTTAATGTACAAATTATTTTGAAGTTTTTGTTGCTATTATTTGACACACATTTTGGTAGGGTTCCCTCTAAATAGTGTGTATGCTTCTATCTACTCTCCAGGTAGCAGTGCAGTGTCTGTTTCATCTGACTGATGCTAACACAGCTGATTTTCATCTGCCACACCTGAGTAAATCTCAGCAGCAGTTCTTGTGTTCACTCAGAGATGTCAGCTGGAATGTAATCTTTTGATCTGTGACTGAGGTGGAACGAAGTGCATGTCCTGTGTCCTGTGAGGAACAGCTGAGGGAGCTGAGGGTCTCCAGCCTGGAGAAGAGGAGCCTCAGGGCAGATTTCATCACACCCTACAGCTGCCTGGAAGGGGGTACAGCCACATGAGGCCCAGCCTGCTCCCCCAGGTACCAGTGACAGGATGAGAGGACACAGCCTCAAGCTGCACCAGGGGAGGTTTAGGTTGGACATCAGGAAGAAATTCTTCACAAAAAGGTCGGTGAGATGTTGGAATGGGTTGCCCAGGGAGGTTGTAAAGTCACTGTCTGCAGTGGTGTTTAAGGAAAGCCTGGCCATGGCACTCAGTGCCATGGATTGTTGTCATGGTGCTGTTAGGTCATAGGTAGGACTCGATGACCTCACAGGTCTTTTCCAACCTAATTGATTTGGTGATTCTGTGAAAAAATAAAAGTTGGGAATGATTTTTTTTTCTTTTTCAGAATATTCATAAGAGAATTGAGAAACTTTAATTTTTTTCTTAATTACTTGAAAAATTGTCCAGAACTAATTCATCAGAATCCTTTTGTGAATATCAATATTCAAAATGTCTATATTTTTGGTTATTTACACAACTCACACATTAATGTCTTTTGTGACGGATTGATCTGTATAATCAAGCATCAAAAATTAAGGTGTAGAAATGAATAGAAATAATAAATATGCTTCAGCAAACATTTTAGCTTAAGTTTGTCTTTTTTTTTTTTTTTCAAATCTGCCATTTTGGAAAGCTTGATACCTTTATTTTAATTTTTTAAAATGAGCATAAATGGATGTAAACACAGCTGAAGAGGCATTTTCCTGACTCAGTATTTGCAGGATACAGAGAACGCTCACAGAATTGATGATGCTGTGAATGACTCTGCTAGCAAAACACATTTCATTGTCTTCTCAAAAGCTATGTTTTGAGATGTTTGTTTTGACACCAGCAAAACAACGAAGTTCCCTTTACAGTGGGCTAAATTCACAAGACAGAAACATGCCTTATGAATAGTTCTTCTTTGGGCTAGGATAGAGTTAATTTTGTTCCCAGTGGCTGATACACAGATTGTTTTGGATTTGGTATGATAATAATGTTAACACACTGATATTGATGTTTTGGCTGTTGCTGAGTAGTGCTGACCCTAAGTCAAGGACTTTTCAGTGTCCTATCCTCTGCCACTGAGGAGATGCACAAGAAGCTGGAAGGGAGCACAGCTGGGACAGCTGACCTAAACTGGTCAAAGTGTGTATTCCAGACCACAGAATGTCATATCCAGTATTTAAACTGGGGGGAGTTGGCCAGGAGGGACCAATAGTTGCTCAAGCCAGGCTGGGTGTTAGTCAGGTGGTGAGCAACTGTACTGGGCATCACTTGTTTCTCTTGGGTTTTGTTCCTTTCTGGTTTTGCTGTCTCTCTTTCCTTTGCTATTATTTTTATTTATTATTAATAATAACTTTAATAATTACTTCAAACTAAAATAATTAAATAAATTAATAAATTATTATTTTAACCCATATCTTTAAACTTTTTTCCAATTCTCCTCCCCATCCCACTGAAATGGGAGGGGGCAGGGATGAATGAGCTGCGTGGTATTTAGTCACCAAGTGGGGTTAAACCATGACATGAATTCTCATTAGCTAGGGAAGAACATTCTTATTTCAACAATTTGAAAGAAATTGATTAAAATATCTTGGCTTATAAAAAAGCTGGATTAGACATGAGGGCATGTCTGAAAAAGCACACCTTGAAATTATGGTACATTGAGGGGAAAGTAAAATCATGCAAGATGCAGAGAACAGCCCACTAACTTCATTGCAGCTATGGGGTGTGCAACACTCCAAAAAGGAAACAAACATACTTGCTTCCTTCTGTGCTTATTAGGGGGAAATAAAGAAAAAGAATGGCATTTTATTTACAGATATTTTGGTTTTTGAGACCATGAGTGATTTGTAAAGTACATCGCTTCCATGATGTCTAAGACACTGACACAAGTTTTTCAAAGTAATTTCTGCCATAGAAAAAGTCTCATTATGTATCATTTGTGCTGTTTTAAGCAATAAGCAGCAAAGACTGTTATCTCCATGCTGGAAACGGCACACCTGCTCCTGAGTTTTAAGGACTTATCACTGAGTAGTAGCTTTTTCCATCATGACATGAGAGCAGTTTGGGGTAGGTGGTTCTGCTTGCTAGATCGACACAGGGAAAACAGGAGAGGCATGAGTCCAACAGTCAGCAGCAAACCAAACAGTAGATACTGAAGCCATATGTATCATCTTTCTTTCCTCAGGTCACTTCTAGATGTCTGAGCTGATCTGCTTGGATGTTTACTTTTCTGTTACACTGGAGGGATGAAAATGGTCACAAATATGGTTTGAAGGCAAATTAGCCTGGAGAGCCAGGAAACAGAAGCAAATACATTAGAAGCAACTGATTCTAATTCTGATTTCATCTTGCTATTAGGTCAATTAGCTATCTTGCTATTGGGTCAAGGAGCCAAATTTATGGTGGCTGCATGGTCTATGTCAAGAACCAGTTACCATTTTCGGAAGATTTAATTTGGAAACAGATTTGTGCTTCTCAACCAAGTAACAGACAACATGCAGAATTATTGACCACATTTTGGAGAAATAGATGAAATTAAATATTTTGTTGCTATATATAATGAAAAGGCAGGTAAGAAGTAATATTAAGCTATGGACAATGCTAGTTGAAGGGAACATCAGTGGCTTGGACACAACCTAAAAGTGACTAATAGACTAAGTTCTGCTTTTAGAGATAATGACAATCTTCTCATTAGGAGAATTTTATTGCTGGTATAAGTCAAATATCCAAAACAAAGACTTTTTGTTTTTTAAATTTTGAGTTTCTTTTGAGAGAGAAATTTTGGTTTTCCTTTTTTAATCCAAGGTGTCCACACAAATGGAAATAAACCCAAAAGTAGCATAATTCCACAATTCTTTAATGCCCAATTGCAAAATTACTACCCTGGCAATTTTTCTGCTCTATCAGGTAAGAAACCTCAGGTTCTCTTTTTGACCAAGCCTTTTTTATACTAGTGTTTGCACATATATTTTGATGTACTTTAATCTCTATGTCTGACTGAAATTAAGTTTTTAAGTCTGGGTATGAAATTCTACTACAAACAAGTTTGTATATGCTATTTTGGATACAGGAGCAAAAAACATATAAATTCTGGGTAAACAATTTCTTGCTACATTTGACTGAGAGTTAAGCAGGTGCTCTTTTCCACATTTGAAGAAACGTAAGCTGAGTGACAATTGCAGAATATTTTATCTTTGAGTACTATGAACACAAATACTTCCTAGATGATTGATCTATATGGGTAATGTTAATTAATGGATCTGCTACATTTTTAATTACAATTTTCTTTTCCCTAGTTGCTCTGTGGGCTGGTTCTGGCTGAGATAAAGCTAATTTTCTTAACAGAAGCTAGTTATGGGGCTATGTTTTGGATTTGTGCTGGAAACCATGTTGATTGCAAAGAGATGTTTTAGCTCTTTGCTTAGCAGTCCTTACATGGAGTCAAAGATTTTTCTGCTTCTCACATTATCCCACCAGCAAGGAGGCTGGGAAGGCAGAAGAAGCTGGGAAGGGACACAGTTGGGACAGCTGATGCCAAATGATCCAAGGCATATTCCAGACCATATGGCATCACTCTCAGTATATAAAGCTGGGGGAAGAAGAAGGAAGAGGGAAATATTTCGAGTGATCACATCTGTCTTCCGAAGTTACTGCCACGTGTGAGGGAGCCCTGCTTTCCTTGAGATGGCTGAACATCTGCCTGCCCATGGGAAGTGGTGAATTAATTCCTTTTTTTGCTTTATTTGTGTGCATGACTTTTGCTACTCCAACAGAACTGTTTTTGTCTCAATCCACGAGTTTTCTCATTTTTTGCTTTTTTGGCTCACTCCCCGTCCCACCAGGTGGAAGTGAGCTAGTTTGGTGTGGGGCTTGGTTGATGGCTAGAGTTAAACCATGACATCCAGGGAAGTTATTCAGAGCTACAGAAAAGTTGCCTTCTCCCTTCAGGCAGAAATTCCAGGGAGGGATAAATACTCTGTCATAAAGCTACCTCACTACCTGGCGCTTCTTTCAGGCCTGAATACGCACTAATAAGAATATAGTGAGCACCAGATGTGGAATAAAAGAGTAAATAAATCAATTTTCTACTTTCTCTTCTGATGAAAACACGTAGATACATCATACATCGTATAGTATGTTGCATTTTAGTGCCGTTTTTAAAATTACTTTATTTTAATTTTTTTATATTACTTTGTTTATTCTGAACCTGTTAAAATGGAAGTAAAAGAATCCTCCTATGTAATTTTAGTACATATTAAATAAGAACCAAATACAGACTTATTTTAACAATCTCTTGAAAATCACCTTTAAGTGCATTTGGCTTTTGTATTTTAAACCCTTTCAGCTACTTTTATGATAGCCACTGGTGTATGTACATCCAGAAAAAATGTGCTAATAAAAGTCACAAATTCTTTCCTTAATGTAGACAGATGGCAGAGCAAAAAAATACTGTCTTTACTCCTGTCTGAAAATGCCACCATAATATTGCTATTTATTCTCAAAGAAGAAATTTGCCTCCTGCGTGAGTTTTCTTTGTCACTTGTGGGCCACTTGCGGGTTTCATGGACATCTTACTAGTGCAAGGATGTTGACAATTACTTTCATCAGGAAAAATGAAATTAAGAACTGATATTTCTCACATAAAAAAAAATAAATAAGCTTTATAAGGCTCTTTCAAATGTCTTATGAGTGAACAGTTGATAATATAAATGTATGTTTCATTTGTGGTTTATAGCTGTATAACTTCCCTCACTGAGCTGAAGGGTAATTAAGCTGTGCTCAAGTAAAACCTTTACTAAAGGTCAGACTGTCTGGTCTGCTGCTGTTTACATCACAAAATAATGGGGCCAAGTGAGAAAACATGTAATGATGAGGAAATTTATATAATACATATGCATTTTTAACATGTACACATTAAAAAGGCATTGTTGTTTTAGGGTTATTAGAAAGGTCATCTGTGTTCCTCTGAAACACGTCTTACTAGAAAAAAGATCATCTAGTATTAGGTCTGCCAAGTCCTACTGTTGGAAGTGTAAGTAACCTGCTTCATTTTTTAGGGGGGCAGTGCAATTTATCTTCAAAAAAGTCTTGTTTGGATTCGCCTTTTGTTTCTCTGTAGTAATCTACTGTTACATAAATAAAGTGTTTGGATTGAATTATAACTCATATAGCTGAAATGAGCAGGGTGTGTTTTGAATAAGGAGACTTACACAAGAATAATGGCATGTGATTCAATTTACCTTTAAAAATATTATTTGTTGTTTCTGTTATAAATCTCAGTTTGCTCTAGGGTAGAATAATGAATTATTCAAAGAGCATCTTATTTAGGAGAGAAACCCAAATTCACACCAGAAAAATAAATTCTTTATAAAGACACTAACAGCAAAATACATTATTAATTACTTTTTTATCGTGACAGTTCTCTTCAGAAAAAAACAAAACAAAACAAAACAAAACAAAACAAAACCCTGACACACCTAAGATTCTGGGATTCATATATTTTTAATTGTCTTGTAGATCAAAAACATGATTAGATGCAGCTCTTGAAGTCTCATCCAGTGTTGGGTGCTGGTGCACTGTCACTGTCTAGACACAGCTGCTGCGAGGAGCTGGGAGTCACCTCCCTGAGCAGAGCACGTTGGGGATGCTGCTGCCACTCCAAACCTGGCCTCTCTCCTTCCCAAATGCTCCACGGCCTCTCAGCTTAATTGTACTTGAAGCAGTGAAACTGATGTGCTCCATGTGACACGTGCAAGGAAGTAATTGAACTTTTTGGATGAAATTTCTCTAAGTACTGAACAGATATGCAGGGATTTATTTTCTTCCCTTCTTTCTTTGTAACATTTAATAACATGTAACCATATGGTCATTTTTCTTGGGTTTGTGTATCTAATGATCAAATTCCACTGCTATTTGGCTAACAGCTAAAAAGTCTAAAGTAAATGTGTGACCTTGACATTCAGAGACCTACTGCAAATGCAGATGAAAGGGCTGGAAGAATATATCTCAAAATTTTTTTTCTCCCCAATAATACAGAGAAGGTTTCTATTGACTGAGAGTCAGAAAGAGATTAAATCTTTCCTGTCCAGGTTTCTACAACAACTTTTACTAAGTAATGGCAGCAGAAGTAAGAAGTGTAACACTATTAAGAACAGCAAAGGATCTGCTTTCTAAAATTGCATTGATTGTCAAAATCATCCCCTCCATTGCTAGTATTATGCTTTTTGACAAGCACCATAACTGCTTGTCAATTGTTTAAACCCACTCAGAAATACACCTCAAACAGTACTCAAACTAGTTTGGAAAATTAAAAAGTAATTTTATGTGGTTTTGCTTGCTGGGGGCAGGCAGTAGAGGAAACAGAGGAGACAGAAAGGTATTTGGGTAGAGTTGTCCCATATTTTCCCAAGCAGGAAGAGGAGTTCAGGAGGCAAAAGCATGAGAGAGGACAAGGTGAGGATGGCATGGAAAAAGGGAAATCTGGGACACTGTCAAAGCCAATGCATGCTAGGAATGAAATGTGTGTGTGTGTGTGTGTGTGTGTGTGTGTGTGTGTGTGTGTGTGTGTAATATCTGTCTTCCTTCATGAAAACAAGAGCAATAAAGATCCTTGCCTCTCCAGCTGTCTCATGGATTCTCTACATACTTTCCCAAGGAAACTGGGAATCTTTGCATACCTTTCTTTTACTGGAAACAAAATCTGATGGATCCCCTTGCCACTGCAGGCATCCAGAGTTCTCTCCCTTCTCCCCGTCTGATCTCGGTGGCCAGTGGTTTAGTGACCCTTCTCTCTCCAGGCAAAGATGCATGTAGGGAAGGAAGAGAGGAGGAAAAGTGGGAACTGAATATTTCCACTGAGCCTTGGGCGTTCTCAGGGAGCAGAGGCTGCAGGGTCTAGCGTCTCTGGTACACTAAAACTGCTGAGCCCTTCTCTCTGTTACCATCTGAACGATAGCTATGACATAACTATATGATGTAAACAACCACAAAGCCTCACTCTGTCAGCTGTTCTCAGACAGGATCACAGACTGCGAGCAGGTAAGCCCAGGCAGGGAGAACCAGGACCCACCGAAGAGAATGAAGCCATTTACACCCCTCAGCACTGCTTTGTTTTCTTCCTGTGCTCATCCCCACGAGGTGTTTTCATTCATGAAAATCTCCTGCCGAGAGGATGGGAGCACTTAACACCTACTGAAGAAGTTCTCTTGAAGTGTTGATTTCTTCCAGACTGACTAGAAGCTTTGCAGTAGTACAAAAGTACTTTAGTTGCCTTAAAGCTGTATGACTCCCGGAGGTGCTGGAGAGAAGACCCAATTACTGGAACCTCATCCCTCCCCCTTTTACCTGTTGGAGCCTTGCTCATCTTGCTCTGTCTGGAAAGGCTCAAGATCCAGCTATGTGAATGAAATCTATGTTAACAAAATCATTTACTGCTGAGCACTCAGGATAAAGACATCTTTGGCCTTGACAGTTTAGCAAGCAGTGAGTCCTTTTGAGGAAAATTACAGTTTGTTGATGTTGTTAAGGACAAAGTACTTTATTTCTGTATGTCTTCACATTTGCACCTTCACATTTGCACCTGTGCTAACTGATTTAATAATCCTAAGAGCCCTATTTTGTTAATATCATAAGTAAAAGAAAAAAAAAATAAATCGAAGGACTTTATCTAATCTCCCTGAAACCTGTCTAATCTAGGACAATCTGTCCTTGGTCTCCCAAGTCTAGACAGAACTTTAGATAGTGATATTATGTGCTATTAGCGCTTAAAATCTTTGCAGTACTGATCCTTAAACCCATGATGAATGGACTTTTCCAACACATCATCCTTCTGCATTGTCTCCACTTCAGTGTTCCTCACCCTGTGTCCGCTATTGTCATCAACAGCATGAGATCATTTGATTCCCACTCACCTTCTGAGCTTTTCTGCTGTTGGTCAATCTTTCCTTTCTTTGGGGAACAGAGGCAGATATAATCTTTCTTTTGAAATGTCACAGAGCAGAAAGGTTCCAATCAAACTTTAGGTCTCCCCAGCCCTAACAGCTCATGAAGTTAACACGGTTAAGGCAGATACCCACCTTTTCATCTGCTTCTGTATCTGCCCACTTGGCAGTTTTCTGACTGCCATTTCATAGGCATTCCCAAGCTCTTTAGAGATGATCCGAAGCACATCTGGGTTTATGTTGTATACAACAAATACTTATTTCTACATTCCCTGAACTTGTCTGATTTCAGTCCAAAGGAAAGTAACTACTTGCCTCCAGATCACTGATTTTTCTGAAAGTCAAGTTTGTTACTTTCACTATGTTAACTCTTCACTTGATGACAACATTAATTTCTAAAGTCAAGATAATCAAGACCTAAGATCTCTTTCTTTCCTTCTCTCCAGCTTAGCAAGATAACTGCTGGTAAAGTGAAGACAAACTGGTAACAGTGAAAATAGCAATGGGTAAGGAGATGGAAGGGAAACCTGACAATGTGGTATGGTTTGATTTTCATTTTAAGAAGGGCAGACATAGGCAAAAACCCCCACAGAATTCATATGCATGAATAGTAATAGTTTTTACAAGATATTTGAATGACTCTTAAACCCTTTGTTGCAACAAGAACATGTAGGCTTCATAGGCACCTTTGGTGGTAGATGTGGCAGATGAGATTTTGCTACTTGTGATACTAAGAGTACTAACATAATGAAGCTGGAAACATTAAGTTAGGCAGTGAAAGATCTCCAGCAGCTCCATTCTGCCAGGGAAGTCCACTTGTGTAGCTTGAAAGAAAGGCCTATCTTACACACCTACTTTTATCAATGTTTTCTGCTTTGGTTTTAGAACAACTGTGGCTTGTACAGTTTCCTGTTAGAAGTAATATGGTTCCTCTGACTAGATTTTTTTTTTTGGTTGATGAAGAGGAGATGAGATCAGCTATCAATTATGATTAAGTCTCACTGCTGTCAAGGGATAAAAATAGAGTAATGTGTACATGCCTAAAGAAGTAAAAATAAGCCCATGTGTGTGACAAAGGTGGGCTGGTTCCATTGGCTGCTCTTGTCCAAGGTTATCCTATGTTATAAGTTAAGGCAGATGGTTGTTGGGCCAACAGATTGGGGCCATCCAGCAACACCTAGCAATATCTAGCAACATCTAGCATCTGTTCACCTAGCAATGTCAGATAAGAGGGCAGTTGCCTCTAAAAGCCACTTACATATTAATCCACTCAACTGTTTTCTGCTTATACATCTGGGACTGAGGCAGGATCAGACTCTAGCCATGACCTCACATAATCCTCCTTCTGTAGTGACACCCTTGCATAATACAGAAGAATATTTGCAGTGTCAGGGTCATGTCACAGCAGCGCAAGGAGTCACAAGTGGCATGACTGTGTCAAGGAGTTTTTAAACAAGGCATGGAGCCTTACACATATCTGTCATATGGCCTTGTAAGAGATAGATTTGGGAAGCCCTAAGCAAGGCTGTTCCCAGATGTAAGGTCACTATCACACAATAGTGTCCCTGTGAGGTGCTCCAAGAGACAATCATCACATTTGACCACTAGATTATCAAAATGGATGTTGTAACAACATAGTGTTGAGTTTGAAAGGAAATTATTTTCATATCTGAGCCAAGAAAAATTTTCCAGTAACAGCAGGAAGATCCAGCTTGGATGCCTACAAAGTTCTGTGAGTTAATAATGTCCAGGCAGAGGGCCAGTAGAAATAGACGGTATTGTTTTAAAAAATATATATTCCTCCCTTTCCTCTTACACTTTGCCTTTTACCTTTGCTGTTTGCCTTTCTGGAGTGCAAGTGCTTCAGAGCAAAGCTGTGCTTATTGCCTGAGATCAGTCATATTACTTACTTAATCAATGGCTGCTAATGAAAATAGGAATAATATAAAACATTCGTGGCTTTTTACCCAGGTGTCTGCATCTGGCTGTCAGTGAGGTACTGCCCTTGTTACTGCTGCATCTGACCATATGTTCCCAGGGCAAGCCCTCTAAAGTTTTCACAGCAGCAAGACACCTGGGACATGAAATCTGTTGGCAAATCCCTGATGCTGGGGCTGGAGGCAAGAGGCAGAGAAACCAAGAAAGTCAAGAGATACATTAAACTAAAGGGTGTGATGTAAAAATGGTAAAGAATAGTGAAGAGATAAGAAATTCAGGTAGGTAAAGATGAACCCTGGGGCGAGGAACAGGCAGGAACAGAGCAAAACTTGTCAAGCTTGATAACAGTGAGATTCTACAAAACACAACAAGCACTGGACAAAGTGATGGTCTTACAAGCCAACTCTTAACACCAGTTTTGGCCAAATGACTGTCTGCAGTTCAATCATCTTGATGGATAGAGCAGCGTCTATCACACTCTGGCAAGAACTTGGGGCTGATATGAAACTCTTCCCAGAAAACAGTAATAAGATCTGCACCTCTTACATGTTCCTACATAATGATGATGTAGCAGGATGCTGATGTATTAAAAAGACATTTAAAACAAGCAGTGATTTGCAAGTCTTTGCACCTCACTGTAATAATAAACAGTAATTGGTCATTGTCATTTTCCCATATTTTTCCTTCTGAATCTTTAGAGGAATCTTACACCAGAGCATTCAGGTCTCATTAGCTTTCAACAACGTGCTGTAGTCACTTCCCCAGAAATGGCAAATTTACAAAAAACCACTTCTTTTTTATTTTTGTAAGAAAGATTCAAGCAGAAATGATTATACAAAATTCACAAGACCAGACTACCCCAATCCCAAAATCTGCAAAGAAATTTTTTTTTCCCTCATTATTCTTCACCTTCTAGTTTTAATGCCATTCAATTTCATTAGTATTCCTTCACAACGTTGTCAGTCTGCATTAGGGTGGGGGTTTGGAAGACCTTCAACAAAAGAATTCTTGCGTGTGCTACAACCCTCACCCTTTGTACCTTCATTCAGTGCCCAGTAGAATGAATTTCTAAATGTCTGCATATTGCAGAAACCAGAGCTTAATGAATCTTCAGGTGCAAGTCTAAACAGACAACAGTACTTTCCAATCTGCTACAGAAACAATATGTTTTAATTAAGTATAAATTTTAATAAAATTTTCACTCCTTGTGCAAAAATGCATGGTGATTAACGGCTGACAGGGCAACTCTAATAATTTCTGATTAAATGATTTTGTTTAGTATTTTCAGTCACTCTCTACAGGGAATTAATTACTGGAAATGAAAAAAATGAAGGTTCATGCCAGTTAATATCCTTGAGAAAGTGGAAGGTAATCAACTGTATAAATTACAGTGGCATATGCAGGCTAGCCTGTGGTCAAATTTTGTATAACATACCCCAGTCAGTTTTTGAGATGGTTAGACTGAAATGAATGTGCAGGGTAAATCTCTTGCAAGTAGCTGCTCCATAGTTTTAGGTAATCAGTGGGCAGCTGTATTCAGACAAAGATGCCATTGCAATTTTTCTTCACTTTGTGATTTTTTAAATGACATTTACCTACTTAAAATGGTTGCTACTGTAGTTGCAAAGCACACATTTACATAACCCTTTCATACCCCATATTGCTCTTTAAATAAGCAAATCACCTTCTAAGGCAAATCTACATTGAAATACACATAAGAACCAGACATCAGGCTGTGGTAAGTACTGATCTACCCACCCAGACCAGGGTTTCAGTTGAAAACTGAAACAATTCCAGATAAATTGGGGTAACAGGTACTCTAACAAATGTTCTCAAACAGGCTTTATATAAAACTAGTGAAAAAAGTGAAAATGAACCAATTTTTATTATCCATAGTTCTCAAAGAGGTCTTAGTTCAAAAATTTACCTGGGAAAATTTACTTGCAGAAAGTTTGATTAGACAATCTCTTAGCTGACGTCTGTAATTCTGGAGTTTTTTGCTCCTCTGAGTTAATTGCATTAACTTGAGTCAGTTAACAGCACTGTAAATGTTAATCTAGATATGTCAAGATACATTCATTTCAACACAAATATTTATAATTTTTTTCCCCAGGTCTAAGCCAATTGGCAATCAATTCTCTTCAATTTTAGCAGCTGGAGTGCAGAAGTACAGTACTCAAGAACAAAGATATGCCCTCTGTGCAAGGTGATTTTTCCCTGCAGAAACCCAGCACCGAGTCATTTGATGCCTCATCACTATGCTATTTGAAGAATCTTCCATTCCAGTTTGTCACCAGTGCCATGCAAGCTTTGTACTGGCCACCTGCAAGAACTGGGAGAACTTCATGTGCACTTCTAATAATCTTGTGTTTGTCCAGGAATTCTTTATGACTTTTTGATATTGCTTTGATAACCACCATTCGTGGTGCTCAGTTGTCAGTGAATTTCAACTGAACTAATCTGTTCGTTAGAGAAAACCTAATATAGGAGTTTGAAATATTATATATATATATATAATCAATAAAGTCATATATATGAACTTGTGTCATTCAAAATTTCCGTTATTCAACATTTTACAAGAGAACAGAAAAATTGGTCAGAAAGAGTAAATAATTTCATATCTGTTAATAACTTGACTAAATATTCAGTGTTGTCAACTATACTACTTTGTTCTGGAATTAAGAAAGTTATACTATAAGATGGCAGTAAGATGTAAACATAAGTTGCTATCATATATATATATATATATGTTCATAATCAGTGAATAACATCTCTAAAGGACTGTGGAAACTATCTGGCTGAAAAGAACCATTGGCACCAGTGCAATTTTTGCCCTGATGACATTAGTTTTAAAATAATATTAAATAATAAGGATTCAACTTAGTAAAGAATATGAAAGCGTGTATTATTTGTTCTGAAACTGTGACTCACACATGTTCCCCTCATCACCTCTATCAGCAGGAGCTTGTCACAGGCCACAAAAAGAGTTGGATTGTGCTGTTAGTTGGTGACATAGAAAGTCTGTTCAGCAGAGGGAAAGAGAGGTACAAATTCTGATCAACATTGTTATGAACCCTTTTTCACACCGTGTAACAGGCAGTTACATGGGGAAAAAGAGCAGGTGTTTGTTAGCATGCTCTAACCAATTGAGTAATCTCAGGGGGGAGTAGCTGCTCTTTGTGGTATTGACAATAATGCCACCAAGGGCTCAGGTTTGACATAATTTTTATGCTCTACTTTTCTTTCAAGTTACCTTGCCCTTGCTTTCCAAATAACATTTGTTGTCTTACACAGAGGTGCAGCTGTGACTTCTGAAAGACAGAAGGGCTTCTTTCTCCGTTTTCTACTGCTTTTCAGCATTGCAGGAGAGGTTTTCTTTACAACTTCAGGCTTTCTTATTTCTTTACTCTCTAGGGAAGACACTCTTTTGTCACAAGTTAAGGGATATCTCTGTAGTCATCACACAGACAAAATCTCTCTTGAAATGATTGGAATTTTTAGACAAGAACTGCAGAACTGGGCCCTCTACCACCAAGAGTATTTTGGCTAGCAATTGTCAGGGGAAATGGTGATCCTCAGCTATAAGAGCTACTTGGGTCCATCACCACAACAAGCACTAAACTGGGAACAGTGTATCTTTAAAATGCACTCAAAAATCATGGTTTAGATAGGGACTATCCAAGATTTTCAAGATCAGTTGCTGAAGATTTCCTGTAAGTATATTGGAATCCTACATATTAAACTGTGAATATTGGTAAAAATATCCTAGAGAGGACAATGGAGCCTGCTGAAGAGACTCAAAATGACAGAGAAATAGGAAAACCATAGAGCTTGAGATAAAACAATAAATGCAATTATGATATCTCAACTCATTTGCATTACTTTTTCTCACTGCAACTTATCTTTTCTTCATGAATAACTGTAAAGCCTTTGATTAACAATTCTGAAATGTTTAATGTATTTTCTCAACCTCTGAAGCTGGTTAAAAAGTAGAGCATAATGTTGATATATATAAATATAGTACTGAATTAAGTTTTGGCCTGTGCAGGATTCTGAGGGACCTTAGTTCTTTCACTTCATCAGTACTCAAGGTACTGCATACCTCACAAGCAAATGCTCAGCACCTGATTTGAAGAAAAGCCACCTAAAATAATTTCCATGTGAGGTTAAAAATAGCAAGATTTGTCACGTTCCTTACAAGTTCTTTGTTGCAGAAATTATCAAATAGAAACTGTGCTTGATGGTACCTACCAGAGAAAATTTTGTTATTACACATATCCTTTCTTCAGCAGTACCACCTCTCCTCCATCACATCCCAGACCTGAGTGGTTGCATATTTCCTCACTTATGCTGGGTTTCTATCAGAGATATCAGTTTATTGATCTCAGTACCAGTGCACCAGCAAAAGGAAGGGATAATGGGAGGAACAATTTAGCTGATGCTGGCTATGAGAAAAGGTCAGTAGCCCCGTAGCCTCACCATCATGAGGAAATCTGTCACTACTTCTATTCATTAGGTCAAATCTGCATTAAAAAGTTTTAGTTTTGCCAGTAGCAAAGCCAGCACGGTCAACAAATTTTATATTGGCTCAAGAAGCAGATGAATGTCGGGACTGAAATCTGTCTTTGTAATTCAAGATCATTAGGCTGAAGAAATTCAAAGTAATTTGAAAATAGCTGTATCTCCTAGATGATATATGAAAAATGTTTGTTTCTAAAAATATTGATTTACTGTACCCCACAGCCTGTTTACTCTGGTGTTCAGCTAGCCTTACAGATATAAAACTCTTCCTTATCACAACTTAATCTGCCTTCCTGTGGATTAAGTTTTTTATCCATTTATATCTGCCCAGACAATAGGCAAATTTCCCTTCGTAAAGCAGTGATCTCTTACATTCTTCTATGCTTATGTAAATCTTTATATTTTAAGGCTTTTGATATTACTTAGATATTATAAACAAACAAACTACCCTCCTCTTCCCCTCCCCTCTCTCCACCCCAAAATCTTTGCATGGAGTCTGAACACAGGAGTAGTTCCCCACAGGTAATGGGCATCTTTTCTTAGGATGATCTTGAAAGAGACTTTTCCTTTTCATGATTCTATTAGGCTGGTAAACTTCTGGAAAAGAAATAAATTATGGGGAATCACCACTCCAACCTTTTATAACATATGTTTGTTAACATATTTATGTGTTTTAATTCAAATAGACTGATATTTGATGCTTATATTTTCCTGTCCTAAAAGAAAGGAAGGAGAAAAGGGGAGAGAAAAACTTCAACCCAGGAATCAGGCCATTCATAATTACTAGAGTAAGTTTCTCAAGCAAAACTTTTTTTTTATTTCTACAAATGAGCTTCTTTTTTCAGTTGCACTCACATACAGACAAAAAAAATCTACCTAGCTATTACACAGACAATTATTCATAAAATAATAAAAGATTTGCTTCAGGATTCTGTATATAATAGCGCAAAATATCAAAATACTTCAGTTTTCAGTATAATTTTCTGTAATTTTTCTGTACTCCTACTTGGAAACTTAAAGTGACTGCTGAGTCAATAATAGTAAATAAAGAATCGTATTGATCCACAAGTCCCTTTTCTGACTATGACTTAATTCTAATTTTGAGGTTTAACACAGACTTACCTGAGAAACAGTGCAAGTCAAAGTATGCATCTCACTAATTCTCTTAGTGGACTAGTATAAGCAGCTTTTTACATAATGGTTTGTGTAGTCAATTAGCAGAGTATTAGCTATAATAGATAACGTTCTTACTAAGACCATATTAATTAGAGCTCAAACACAGCTAATCTGAGACCTATATTGAATTTATATTATTATGTAAGCAGAACGTTTCCGTAGGCAAGTAATTTCCTTCACAGAATTTTAAAGAAAAGGAAATCCTAGCTTCTGAGATATAAACATGACGATTTTATCAGAGTATTGCAAACCACTTAATGTTTTTTAAACCTTGAGTGTGCCAGGCTGTATTACAAATAATAATTACAAGCAGTAAAGGACACAAAGATTGAATACCTTTTAAATTTATTGGAAGAAAAGGGGTGGAATTACAAGCTAAGATAGTGTCTGCAGGAATTTAATGGATGTATGCTTCTGCTCCTCATTTTGCCTTGAGTTACACCATAGCTCTGGAGTTCTCTAGTCACTTCATCAAGAAAAGAGCTGGTATGTCTATGTGTACACATTTTTTAGTGATAACAAGAATTCACCTGTTACAAGACAAACTTTCTCTGAAAATAATTAGGAATCCTGTCTTATACAGATTTAAATTCATTTTTAGTTGCATGGGTTTGTGGCCTCCTTATCACTTTGTTCAGCAGTTCTGCAGTATAACCAAAGCTTAATGTGTCTCTGGTAAATCAGCTACCTGAAGAAAGGCTGTAGGCAAAAACATATTAAATTTTTAAATCACAGATAACCATGAAATGAAGTAATTGCAAATTTACAAGCAGAGAAAATTTTGGGACAGTATCAAAAACTGTATTTCAATGAAACTAAAACACACAAATTAACTTCTGCATGAATTGTAGCATCACTGCTGTTAGTAGAAAAAAATCCACTAATAATAGGCTGATAGGGCCACAACATTCTGTTGTCTAGTTATACCACTGAGAATTATTGCCCATCTGCATGCCAAAAGACAAGTGACTCTGATGGTTACTGAAATGAAGTGGAAGAATGAGGGCTAATATGGTTATAAATGCTCATGCCAAGAGTCGTGCAGGTGACTGGGGGCACACTAGTCAGGTTAGCACTATAACATCAGATGCAGATTTGACAACCTTTTGAATACATACTCCCCTCTCCCATTTTTATTGAGAAATTATTTTTGCATTTGTAGTAATTTAAAATCTTTTATGTTTAGTGAAATATCCCTTCAAGCATTATGGGATAATTAAATATCGGCCATACTCATTCATATCTAAAAATATCAGCCAGCAGTGCTTTAAAATCTCCCCAATTTATGCATCATTATTTTTGGAACATGTACTTTAATTTCACCAACAGAGGTCACTAAACCACTGAGAGAACCATGTGTTTGGTGGGAGCACACCCTAGTCAATCTTCCTAACATCTTCAGATAGTTATTTTCAAAGGGCTCTTGTTCAGCTGCTTCAGTAAATATAAACTCAGTTAACAAAATGAGGAAAAAAAGAGAAGAGAGTGTATGCTTATGCACTCAGGGAAATTAGCTTTACTCAGGATATGAATTACACAAAACAATACATTGTTAAAGACATTTCAGTATCAGAATATATTTAAAATACCTATTATGAAGATACATGCATAGGTATGAGTATTGTTAAATCAATTTTTCAAGGTTAAAACAGCCCCTGATTTAAAAGATAGTGTTTTGAATGACCTGCTGAATTTTATTTTTCAAGCTTTGTGCCGTTGAAAATCAGCCTAGTGGAGAGAGAGTATGAAGAGGAGGATCCCAGAGAAATAACATTTAATGATATTAATACCAGATAGAAGCACAGGAGAAACCAAGAGCTGTCACCGACTTGCTCATATTGGCAGAAACACTCAGCTAATGGAACAATATTAACACATCATTTTCCAACTTTCAACTGTAATGAAAAGCTATTTTTGCAAATCATTACTTTCAGTATATGGTGTTTCAGCCACATGGCTTCTATTAGTGTACAGGAGTTTCACAACCAAAGCTGCCTGTGCAGCACTGAAAGTGCACCTTTTATGTTGAGCTAATCCCAGAGGGGAGTCAGCACTCGTGCCTGTGTCCTTTTGACCTTTATCCTTTTAATGCATTTTGCCTCAGTAGCAAAAGGTGAAAACCTAGTTTTTATGTTTCAAAACAGAGTGTTTCAACTGTGATTCTCAGTGAAGCTAAGGAAAGTAACATCAGCTCTTGTGGAAACGTTAAAAGTCCCTAGCTCAGCAATCAACAATAGCTTTACAAATGTGTTTTTAGAATCACTTTTCTGGTAGCCCTTTGAAGCTCACACATACAGCCCTGCTGCCATCCCTCTGAACAGCTGTGAACATGTGAAGCCACTGGAGTGGAAGATGTTAATTACTGTCAGCTACTGGAATTTCTCCAGGGACCTCTTGTGGTTAGAAACATGCTTCCCTAAAGAAGTGCTCTAGGTGCTGGGATCATCTCTCCTGTAGCATACCTGAATCCTCCCTTCTTAGGCAAAAGAAATTTCTCATTCCAAAGCAAAACTCTAAGTATTCGCTTTTAAGTGTTCTCGTAGGGCACTGTAATTTTTCTAAGCAATCTTAACTGTAGAATCTTTTACTTCTGTGAATAGAGTTCCAACAATAGGAAAGTGAGTTTTTCAGGAACTAGGTTTAGCATATGTACAGATTTCCATTAAAAACGGGGAAAACAAGTCTAAAATAAAAAAGGAAGAAAATCAGAAAACAGAAAATAAATCGATGGACAGAAGTGTGGTTAGGGCTTTTTTTCCCCGACTAGAGTAATTTGAGCTTCCTTTTTATGGCCAAGAAGAGGCTACACACCTTCCCTCTGTGTCATCAGAAAAGGGCACAGACCAAAAATGGTCTTTTTTCTTCAGGTTTACCTCCTGCTATTTATTGGCATTTGGAGTCTAAACTAGTTAGCGTCAGGAGCTTGATGTGATGCCAGTGAGATATTACCCACACAGAACCAAAATAGCAGCAGATGAGCTGGCAGAAAGATCCCCAGAAAGGGAAATAACATAAACGCAAGATTCTAAGCCCAGCCCTTTAACTGTGACAACTACAAAGCAGCTTTAATGACTGAACACATCCTTAAATATACCTCACAGATCCCTCTGCAGTAGTTAAACCTTGTAATCACTACCACCCCCGCAGCAAGACCAAGTCAGGTAAGTCTCTGGCTACAGAGAAACGAGGATGAAATCATTAATCTGCAGGACTTGACTCTCAATGTGTGAAGATAGATGCTGAGGACATTTCTCTTGTCCTTCGCTGTAGGTGAGAATGGCACATGCTCCCCTCTCTCATACTGTTATCAAGTGACAGACACACCAGTGTTTCATAATCTAAGGGAGTTGAAGGAAAACACGCCCTGATCTCCAGGAATGCTGACCCTTTCCCGTAAGAGGTAAGGGTACAGAAGTCCTCATCCCGGTCCCAGAAGGAAGGTCTAAGTGGGAAGAAGGAAACTGAACGTAATAGAAAGTAAACATATCAACTGTGAAAAGAGTAACCACCAGCAGCTATAGAACTCCTTCCTTGTTATACTTAAGGAGAAGTACACTGATATTCAGTGTTTACAGAGGTAAAAGTCCCACAATTACAGGGCCCATTCCCTTTTATGTAGGCCATTAGTGCTGTCGTATTGTACTCCTTCCCCAGGCCAACATGAAACACAGTGATTGAGGAGTAGATAGAGCTCAGGTGAGGGATTGCTTAATTCTTTCAAAATGGTCACTGCTAATGGCATAGACCTTCTCCTAACTCTGGCTCAGCTGCTGCAGGCCTTTTACAAGGCTTGAGATGGTAACCGAGTGTGTTTCCCAGCTCATCACAGGTAACAAAGAAGATTAATGTAAGTACACAAACACAGAACTGTTATATACAAAAAGTTTAATTGAAATACCTGTATAAAAAATATGATCTCCATACATTTCACACCGTTAAACAGAAGAAAAAAATTCAAATCCAAGCTGCATAAATGCAACCAGATCACAGAAACACAGCTATTAAAATAAATTAAGGTTTATGACTCTGCCACTCTACCTTCCAGAGCCAATGCACGGAGACTGTACAATGTCAATAATTTAAAACCCTTCCAAACAGCATTACTTTACACTTCTGGTACAATAATACCAGACAAAAGGCATACTGACTAACTTTAAAAAGTCATTCTATTTCCCTTAAATTAGACTTTGTACAACAATTTCCCATCTTCCAACAAAAAACTGGTAAGGTCAGAATTTTCTTTTTTTATTTTTTTGTAACCAAAAGTTGACAGGAATGCAGAAAAAAAGTACCATGGGCAAACCACTAGAATTCCCATGGGGAGAAGGAGGGGAAAGCACAGTGTTGAATAACTCTAACCAAATAAATTAACCAAATAAATAGCCACAGTTGAAAACTGTGGGAGGTCTTCTAAAATCCAAACAATAAATAACTGTATAGTACACGGGAAAAACCAAGTTTACATAAACACATTATACAGGTATGGAAAAAAAAAGTAGAAGTCCTTGAATATTGCATTGATTGTGCATTCAACATGCCCATACATACTTTAAGACTCGCAGGGTGACAAAAGGCTGGGGGGAGTTGAGAAAGGGGCTTCTCATGCCCAATGGTAGAGATGATAAAAGGAAACATGAATAAATGTTTCTGATAAAGAAGCCGATATACCTGTTCATATTTCTGTGCAGGCTATAGGAAATATTTTGAGCAGCAGAGGTGGGTTGGATTTATAAAGGGCAGGGGGGTAGGAGTGAAATGTCTGTGTTCAAGTATTCCATCACCAGTGGATGGGACTACTTCATTCAATCACCGAACAGGTTCTCCAATGCATCATAGGAGCTGCTTCCTCCAGCACTGAGCCTAAAGGGAGCAAATTCCTATAATGAACTGGATCTTCTTTGGACATAGACAGCTCAAAAAAGAAAGTCCCACTGAAGCAGCTTTCAAAAAGGCACTCAAAAGCAAATAAAATCTAGTCCAGGCTCTATGAGAGCAAAAAAGTTTACCATGTATTCAAGAGGTCACTGCTTTCTTAATAAGGTCAGTCTTTGACTAAGTACTGGCCTGCAACTCCCAAACATCAGCGTTTCCAAAGGAAATCTCTCATTCCAAAGCAGAAACCAGCAAAGGGGGAAAACAAAATCAAGTCCCTCAGACAAAGATTCAACTACAGAATAATGAATGCATTTTTCTAGCCCCTCCTATGTATTGGCAGCAGCACTGTGGTCTTTCTGCTTGAAGCTCCCCCTCCCAGTGCGAGGTCCTTAGTAATTCACAGACTCTCATTACTTGAACTTGTGCTAGATACATCAGTATCAAGGGTCCGTAGCCTTATGTCACAGTCCTCAGACTTCACTACTTCAGATTTGTGCATCCATTGGTGGTCAAAAATCTGCTCAAGTGTTGGTCTGTCTGAAGGCCTCAGTGAAAGGCACCATTTGATCAGCTGTTGACATTCTGTAACAAAAAAAGAAAGCCTATTAGACTAAAAAAGTAAAAAAAGACAATCCTCAGTAACAAAAATCCATCCACAAAAGCTCACATGTACAAGGCTATTAAAAAAAAAAACCCAAATCCAAAAAACCCATTTGACTTCTACAGAACTTACCAGGTGAAATTCTTCTCCTGAAGTATAATCGCCCCCTCAAGATTTCTTCATCTTGCTCAAAAGGGATGTCTCCACAAACCATGTCATATAGCAGAACTCCCAGAGACCATACTGTTGCTGACCGTCCATGGTATCTGTGGTATCTGATCCACTCTGGAGGGCTGTATACTCTCGTTCCTGGAAGAAGGAAAAAAAAAAAACCCCACACAATTAAAGTAAAGGTTTAAAGTGTTTCCCCATTGTTCAGCTCCTTCTGGCACAGCTAAATTAAATTCAAACACTTGACATTTAGGAATTAAAAAAAAAAAACCCAAACAAAAAAACCTCAAAAAATCCAAACCCGTAAAACTAAACAGCTTTAAATTTTTCACAAGCCAAAGCCATTAGCAGTGCAATTTCAGGTCATCTGCAGGGTTACACCATCAACAGACTTGGCCCATCCGGTTGTTCTATTTTGTTGCAAGGAATAACACAGCCCCATCAGCTGACTGTTTACTGAGGCAAGCTCCCTTTCACTGACCACGTGGCGTCTGCAGCATCACACCAAAAATAGACACAAAAGGACAAAGGGGGCTGGCAGGGAGGAGGAGAGGGCGACAAGAAGGTGAAACTCAGGTCTGCCCGCATTACACGGGGCTAATCTGCTTTATCCAATTCCACAGCGCAGTAAACAAAATAGGCCCGCTTACGATTTCTGTGTTTTTAAGGCCTTCCCCCGGGGCTTCTATGCGACAGCTTTTCCCAACTCGCCCCCCTTCCCCGCCCTCCAGTGTCCTAGGGCTCCTTGGATACCAAACAAAACGGGGAATTCGTGATGCGAGGGTCACGTGCGGCAGGGCTTCGGGTTTCACAACAAACAGATGTGAGTGCGGCAGCTGGGGGCGGGGGGAGCGAGACCCCGCTGTTACATCAGTCATCCTCCAAGGACTGAGGAACCTCGTCACACGCTGGTTTATGTTCAGTTTCCCACCTCTAAAGCATCGACCCCAGCCGCCGTAGCGAGTCATTTCAAGGGAGTGCATTTGTCCCCATCGCTTTAAAATCTGCAATGCGGGATTTCCAGGACACTGGCAGAATGGGAGCGGGGGAGGTACCACTCCGAGTTAAAAAAAACCACCGCATATAAAAACTGCATATCCACACATGGAAACATCCGACACTAGCAAAACCTCCATGTAAACAGATCGCCCTCTAGGAAAAAAACCCCGCTTTTTCCAAGACAGGGAAACATAAACTGCTGCGTCACTGCCTGGAATCGCTTCTTTCCTACGCAACTGAACACCCCTAAGCGGCTTCGGGTCCACAGGTTTCCATTACCGATAGACCTGATATGAACCCCCGCATCAGGGGCTCTGCTTGCTGCGACTGGCTCACTGCAAAGGGGCTAAGCGGCAGCTCTAGCGAGGGCATCACCCCGGGAGGGGCACGGGAAGGGTGGGGGGCACGTACCGTCGAAATCGGTATAGACTGTATCCTTGAGGAGGGCCCCCGAGCCAAAATCAATGAGCTTCAGCTCGCCTGTGCGGAGGTCAACCAGCAGGTTCTCGTCCTTGATGTCCCGGTGCACCACGCCGCAGCCGTAGCAGTGGCGCACCGCCTCCAGCACCTGCCGGAAGAACCCGCGGGCCGTCTCCTCGTCCAGGGCGCCTTTCTCCGTGATGAAGTCGAACAGGTCCTTCACCAGCTCGGGCCGCTCCATAATGATCAAGTACCCGTCGGGCCGCTCGTACCAGTCCAGCAGCTTGATGACCCCTCTGAAGCCGGAGCCCACCTTCTTGAGAAGGACGATCTCCAGGGGCACCATGATGCCGCTCTGGGCAGAAAAAGGGGCGCGGGTCAGCGGGGGGGTGGCGCGGCCCGGGGCTCCCCCTCGCTGAGGGGAGGGAGGCGGGGAGGGCGTGCAGGGCGGGGAGGAGGGCGCGGCCGGCGGGCCCCCTCTGCCGCTGCCGCAGTCCGAGGGGCGGGCGCGGCGCTGCGGCGGCGAACCCCCGCCAAATTCCCTCCCGACGCAGAGGCCGCGCCAGCGGGGCGGGCCCCGCCGCCCACACAATGGCCCCGCCGTGGCGGAGCCCCGCGCACCCCCGGAGCTCCCCTAGNCGCTCCCGCCCGCCGCCCCTGCCCGGGCGCCCCGCGCCTCACCGGCAGCCCGTCGGCGATCCTGCTCCCCGCGTACACGGTGCCGAAGCCCCCGCTGCCCAGCACGGAGCCCACTTGGTAGACTTTATCAAACGGCTCCTTCTCCACTTTCACTGCGTAAACAAGGGGGAAAAACCCGCGTTAGTGTCCGCAGCCGCGCTGCGCCCGAATAATAATAATAGTAGTAACAACAATAATAATAATGCAAAAAAAGCCCACAAACGCTCTGCCCGGCAGACCCGTAGTGTGTGCGCTGCCCTGATTCCGACCAAGGCTTTATTAAAAAAATAAAAAAATTATCTTTTTTATTAAAAAAAAAGATTTAAAAAAATAAACGCAGCTCCTGGAGTTGCGAGACGCCGAGCCCAACACCCCGGTAACGCAGGGCCGGTCCGCGCCCTCCGGCGCGGCGCTGGCAGGGGACACCCCAGCCCCGTACCTGGCTGGAGGATCTTCACCGGCAAGTGGTCCATGCTGGGGCTGCAGATGTGCGCCAGCGAGCCGAACTTGGAGAGCAACATCTTCCGAGGGGGAGAAAACGTCGAGTTAGTTCCCCGCAGCAGCTCCGCCGGCGTCCTCTCGGCTCGGCGCGGCTCTCCTCTCTCCGGAGCCGGCGGAGGGCGGCGGGGCGCCGAAAGCTTCTGCGCGGCTCCTTCTTCGGCCGGGAGCGGGAACCCACGGAGTCCTTGGGGGTCCGTCCCCGCCGGCAGCAGTCCAGGCGTCGGTCGCACAAAGTCCTCCTGAGAGACGCAGTCAGCGAACGCGCCGCTCCCGCGTTTCTTCTTCCACCCGGCGAAAGCCGCTCGGGGCGCAGGCAGGCGCAGGCAGAACTATAGCCCTCCGCGGAGGCAGACGAGTCCGGGGGCTCCGGCTCCGCGCGTGGAGCCCGCCCCTGCGGGGGCCGCGGTGGCAGGAGCGGGCTGGGCGCCGCAGTGGAGCCGTGGCGGGCGGAGAACAGACCGCGCCGCCGCCGAGCTGCCCGCGCGCTTCTGAGCCGGCGGCGCCGCCGAGCCGCCTCTTAACTCCCAATATTTTGGTGCGGGCAGAGTGCGGCGAGCGGCCGAGAATATCCCTCCGCGGGGGAGGGGGGAACACCTCTCCCCGCCGTCCCCGCCGCCCCCTCCCCTCTGCGCCGGAGCCCCCGCGGGGCGGCGGCCGTGACTGCAGAGCCCTGTCCCGCCCCACCGCACGGGCGGGCACGGGGAGGGCGGGGGGCTGGGAACTACTTGTTCTGTAGTAACCGGCGCGCAGAGTTACACACCGTCTGAGAGGAACGCATCACACATTAGCGGCAAAAAAAAAAAAAGGAAAAA
>VWZP01010715.1:725693-810074 GCA_013396995.1 Dicaeum eximium
GCGGAGCCCGCCTGCGGCTCCGCAGCCCCGGCATGGTGGTAGGAGTCAGATCATTTTGACAGCCGGTGGTCCCCAGTGAGCACGCGGCGCGCTTCCTCGCCCTCAGCGGCGATTCCTCCTCCTCCGCAGCGCTCCCCTCTCGCCTCGCCGCAGTTCGGCCCCGTGCCACCGCGGGGGGACGCCGGCGCCTGCCCTCCGCGCCTGCCTCTGTCAGTCACCTCCCCTGTGCGGAAGCCCCGCGGGGCAGGTGCGGCGCGACGGCGGGCGCCGGAGTCCTGGCGGCGCAGCTCGGAGGAGCTGAGCGCTTCCCGCCCCGCCGAGGAGCCGCGCCGGGAGCGGGCACGGAGCTGCCGCCGCCGCCCGCCCCGCAGGGGGCGCTGCATCAACAGGAATGGGGCGCGTCCCGTCCCACCGGGCCGGCGGGGGTCCCCGCGCCCTGAGGCGGCGGCCGCGCCGGTCACCGCGGTCCGGGCTCCGCCGCTGACAGCCGCGCGGCTCCGGCCTTTTCTGAGGGAACACCGAGACGGTTAGGAGCGCCCAGGCGGGGGGAGAAACCCGAGGGCATCCATGGGATCTTGCGGAGCGTCTGTCCAGCAAAGCTGTAGGCGACTGCTTTAGCAATTAATGAGTGCGGCGCTGGGTGGGCGGCGGTGTCTCCGTAAGTGCTCCCGCAGCTGCTCAGAGCCCAGCCCAGGTGCGCTGCCAGGGCTGGCGCTGCGGCGGGGAGCACCCCGCTGTTCGCAGACAGCTTGGCGGCCGCCCCTCCGCTCCGCACCCTGCCACCGCCGCCGTGACACCGCCGCCCTGCCACCGCCGCCGTGCCACCGCCGCCCCGCCACCACCGCGGCCCAGGTGCGTGGCAGGGGGAGGCAGCGGAGTCGCAGGGAGCGGAGCCCAGCGGGGATCCCACGTGAGCGTGTTTTTGGCAGCCCCTCCCACCCCGGGCTCCCGGGGAGAGCCGAGCAGTTGGCATTGCCTGGTAATAGTAGTGCTGTAATCTCGGGCAGTGGTGCCCGTAAACAAAGCAAGGACTTCTAGGGAGAGGTAATATCTTTTATTAGATTAGACCAGCTGATGTAAAGGTCAAGTTTGCAGGCGCAGTTTCAACCCTTCATGTCCCAGAAGGTATTTTTTGAAGATAGATCAGTTGGGCTATAAAAGTTACTACTTCTTGTACAGACCGATTTGCAGAGGCTCCAAAATAAACCATTGAGTTTATTGAGTAGCTGAGGAATTCAGGAGGTTTCATGTTTATGGATTTTCTTTTCTTAAAGCTAATGATACGGATTTGTGAGATAAAGCAATAAAAAAGCTGGTTTTTTTGGTGTGGTTTTAGGGTTTTAAAAAAATTTTTTTTTTTTTTTAAATTTTCTTTTTTAAAATTTGTATTAGACCCTGCCTTTTGGCTGTCTTAAATCACATTAATAAAAGTTAATACATATAATATGTGTAAGTGCTAATTATTTAGGGAATTAACACTGCAAGTTGTTACTAATTCCTGCTTTTTTTACATGACCAGGCATGAAAAATCATGCATGGATCACTAGTCTGCAACATAAAACCATCAGGCCTTGTCATTCCAACTATGTTTGGAATTGCTTAAATTCATCTCTGTGTGTGGCCAATCTATAGTAAATCAGCAATACACTTGCCTTGAACCAGTTCAGGAAATAATACGGTTCCCTGAAAAATCCTGTTGTGTTTAAGCTACATCTTCAGCTGTGTCAGCTGTCAAAAAAACCATGACATACCTTTCCACATCTATATTTGTAGCAAAATGGTAATCTAAAAATTCTGGGATCAATCCTGACATTGATGTAACTTCGAATCTGATTTGTATTTTCACACCAGTGTGAAAGAGAAGTTATTTTACATGTAACATTAAAGAAAACAAGGTAGTTACTGGGGAAAAAAAAGTGATAAGGGGTTTGTTCTTCATTCACTTAATTTTAGCAGACAGACATTTAATTTGTATACAGCTACAAGCATTCTTGCTTTGACAGAATTACAGATGGATTCCAGACATGGAATTTACCCTGTCTTTACACATAAGCCTTTCATGGGTTTGTGGTGCTCCTTTTGATCTGGCTTGGAACATGCAGTTCAGTGGTCCTAAACAATTATAGCTGCAGAAATATTTTATAAACTAGTTTTGGCCACTTTAACAGTGGCTTTGCAACTATAAATGGAAAATCATTCATGGGTAGGATGCCAGTTTGATTTAGGATTCATTTTTCTGAACAACAGTCCCTGAGCAGGAGTGAGTTTGTCAGGCACAGAAATATGGAAGATCCATGGAAGTTTCTGCTTGCAGAACAGTGCTACCTTCAGGCTACCTTTTAATGTCTGTGGAACCCAGCTCAAAGTTTGCTGTGGCACATCATCAGCTACTGCACCAGTGACATTAATGGGCTCTAATATATACTTATAGCTGTTGTACGTCTTCTGGATGGGACTACCAAAATGCATCTGTTCTCATAATGTGACCATAAGGAACGCTGCTAAGAATGCTCTTGCAGTAAATGTCCATTAAACTTACAAGAATATTGGTATTTCTGGGTCACTCAACCTCCTTATATGTCAGAGCTCCCAGCTCCCTTAAGGACTCTCTGCTTGATTCTCTTCAGTCTCTCTTTCATTTGGCAAGAGAACAAACTGAACACTGTGCTGTAGATGTGGCTTCATCTGTGCTGAAGAGAGGGCAATAATCATGTCCCCTGACCTGCTGGCTGTGGCACTCCAAGATGTGGTCAGTGAGCATTCCCGCAGGCACACACTGCTGACTTTGTTGGTTTGTGGTCCACTGGGCCTTCTCCTTGGAACCGTTAGTCCCAGCCTGCACTTCTCCCTGACTGTATCCCGTCCTACATGTGGGATCTTGGCATTCTCATTTTTGGAAGTCCAAAATTGTATGTGTTATACATTTATTCAGCTAGCTAGTTGAGGTCTGAATTGCAGCTCTACCCCCCAGTATACCAACAGCCCCCGTGATTTGGTGTCACCTTGTATTTCCAAAGGTCACGGATGAAAAAGTTAAATAATATCAGCCATTTTATTGAGCCCAAGAAATATCCCTGGGAATCACCTGCTAATTGGACTTGAAAGAGTTACTAGCTACCTTTTGAGGCCCATGACCTGGCCAGTTTTAAGGCACCTTGTAGTATACCTATATCTTCCCAAATTGGCTGCAGATGCTGAAAAACTATCAAAGTTCTGGCTACAGACAAGGGGAGCAGCACCTACTCTAATCTCATCCAGGGAAGCCTTTAATGTAGTTGTAGAAGACAATCAGAGTGACTAAACATGGTTTGTCCTTGGGAAATTCAAGATGGCTGTTCTCAATAACATTTTTGTTGTCAAGGTAATGATTTCCATGAGTACTTGCTCCGTAATTCCCCCAGCAACTGAGAAGGCTGATCATCTTTTCTCCACCCAGGTCCTCCTTTTGCAATTTCCTAAGACAGGCATAATATTTCTGTGGTTGTTAGAAACCTCTTCTGATCATTGTGGCCTTTCACAAAGGACTGAGAGGGCCCTTCCAATGACTTCTGCTGTCACTCTTAGCAGTCTCAGATGTATCCCATCCAATCCCATGGATGTATAACATTTCTATCTTGTTTAATTAGACCCTGACTTGATCCTTACTACTTAATCTGGAACTCTGGGATCCCTGAGAGCAGACCATGCCAGTAGAAACAGATAAAATGAATACCCATGTGCTGTGTCACAAAGTCACTCACTGTATTCGGCAACTGGGCTAGATTTTACTCAGTCTCCTATTTTGCTGCAAAAGTGTCCTTACCCATGACATCCTTCATCAATTTTAACTGCATATAAGCATTGCCCCTCTAATTCCATCACTGCATGCCCAGGAAATGCTCCTGTGCTCCTACTCATTGTGTTTCCACTTCCACCTCCCATATGCTTTTTTTTATTGTTGAGGTCAGTCATATATACCCTGTGCTGCTAAGGAAGGCTTCTGCTATATTTGCCTGTTTGCTTGCAAATTGGGATGTGTAAGAAATATTAATGACTCTGCCAGGTCTTACAGATCAGTTGTTAGGCCATTTCTTTCAGCAACTCCAGTGCTTTTCTTTTGACCAGTGTCTTGTGAAGCCACAACCTCTCTCTATTTCTTTGCAGTTAAGAACATGTTGTTGGAATTATGAATGATTAGAGAATCATAGAATCGTAGAATATGCTGAGTTGGAAGGATCATCACCTGGCCCTGTACAGAACATCCAAAGACTCACACCATGTGCCTGAGTGCGTTGTTCAAATGGCTTCTTGAACTCTGTCAGGCTGGTGCTTTGACCACTTCCCTGGGGAACCTGTTCAGTGCTCCACCACCCTCTGGGTGAAAAGTCTTTTCCTCATATCCAACACAAACCTCCCCTGACTCAGCTTCACCTTGTTTTCTCAAGTCCTGTAATGGGTCATAAGAGTGATGGGATCAGTGGCTACACCTTCACTCCCCCTCATGAGGATTTTGCAGACTGCAGTGAGTTCTCCCCTCAGTCTACTCCAGGCTGAAAAGACCAAGTGACCTCAGCTGTTCCTCATACAGCTTCCCCTTCAAACCCTTCATCATCCTCCTTGCTCTCCTTTGGACAATCTCTAACAGCTGAATGTCTTTTTTACGTTGTGGCACCCAAAACTGCCCCCAGCACTTGAGGTGAGGCTGCCCCAGCGCAGAGCAGAGCAGGACAATCCCCTCCCTCACGCAGCCAACGATGCTGAGCCTGATGCACCCCAGGACATGGCTGGGCCTCCCCTGGCTGCCAGGGCACTGCTGGCTCATGTTCAACAGAAAAATATTGGCAACTTCTTCAGTAACACACCATACATTTCCATGTATGGCACATTCATTTCCTTTTATAGATCAATATCCTGAGTGTATTCAGTCAAAGTTGACTCCTACCATAAGCATTAGTGAGACCAGTAAAGGTACTGTTAAAAGAAGGCTGAAAACTGAAAGGGCTTTCAAAGAGAACACAAACGCTAGGACTCGTATCATAAAACATGAACCTCTACTAGATCAATCTACTTTGTTTATTTGTCTTCTTTCCATAACAATCTAGAAGTATCTACGATTTATTTGTTTGTTCCCCACGTGGTATTTGCTGGCTCTTTGAGTCTCACACAGGAAGAGTTTCCAAGGCTGAGAGCTGAGAGAAAACAACACACTCAAGAAGTAAAGGACAAGAGGGTTACAGAGCCTCACTGTGGATGTAGTTCTCTGATAACTGAAGACCTGATATTGAAGCTGGATTTAAAATAATGGAAAAAGATATGGTAGTGTGTATAAAGAACTTACAGATTTGATGCACAACTTGCATTAGATACCATTGTATCAAGTGAAGTCAGACTGGAAAGTCTCTGGAGAATTAATATTTATGATTCAAAAAGCATGGCTCTGTAGAGAACTGAGTTCTCAGGACCTATCTTTCACTGTTTTGCAGGTGGCACTTTGTATTCAGTAGAGAGATAGCACAATTCCAGCAGCTGTTTTCCCTATTTCAAAAAGTGTATTGAAGAACTAAAGTGGGATCAAGGAAAGGTAATGACTGAGAATATGAAAAAAAAATCTTTTGATAGGTTAGGTCTTTTTTCTTTAGAGGGAAGATCAAGAAAGGGGATACAGTAAAGTAATGGTCTAGGTATGATAGATCAGATGACTGAGTTCTCTCTCATTTAACATGAGCTGAGAAACATCAAGGAGAATTAAAAGGTAACTTTTGAAACTGAAAAAATACCCAAACCCAACCTGTAATTACCTCTATATATAAAACTTGTAATTAGACCATGGAACTCACTGCCAAGTCACAAAGGCCAAGAATGTAACAAGATTAAAAAGAGTATTGTATTTTTAGTGATAAGAAGTATATTCAAAGTTATAATTGGAGGATAAAAATAGTAGTAGGGCTATAAAGTATCAAATTTCAACGTGGAAAAAAACAACTTTATGTCTTGTAGAATGAGTTGATACTGTCATCAGCAAATTAATCAATAAAGAATGTAGGTAAGGAGTAAGGAATACAGTCCACCTCTGCCTGCTCTGGAGCCTTTATATAGAGTGAGCCAAAGTGGTAGTTTGTGTACCAAGGCAATTCTTAATAAAGTCCTGTATTTGCTCCTGTATTTCTATTTGTGCCAGTAGTGTTATATTTGAACTGCTGCAATGATGTGAAAAATTGATCTGTGTTCAATGATTGTTTAATGGGTTAGTCAAAATGAGTGCTTTTCAACCTATAATCTATGTATTGATGGAAATAGTAAGACATCCCAAACTGTTCAATGAATTTTGTGTTTGCCCACATACACCAAATAAAATCAAGGAGGAAAGAAAAGAAGTAATAGCAAAAAACCCCAAGGTTTACTTCTATTGGTTATTTTGTAAAATTAGCAAGTTGCAAAAGTAGGTGAATACATAATCCTTCCATTAAAATTAAAGAAACACTGGAACAGATGATCTCAGGATTTTGTGTAAATATTTAGAGGGACATTTATTGTATCATTGTTGCATCATTGATGTATGGGATGAATCAAAAAAAACCCCATTGTTTTTATGACTGTGTTAGAGTTTTATAGAAATGTTAGAGTACAGATGAAACTGGATGGTGTTCTACCTTCCCTTTGAAGTGTGAAGATATGAAAGCCTTATCTGAGTTGTGACCACCATAGTTATAAGTTTTAGATCATTCCATTGTATCTGTGACCTGACCCAAAAGGTTGTACTCCCAGTAAAATAATTCAGCAATTTTAATAATAAATTCATTATAACAGACAGTGTCAATATAAATGTGTCTTTCCATATTTGAGAATGGATAGAAAAGTTTAATTGGTTTTCAATACTTATGATGATAATAAATATTAAAATTGCTGAAGACTTGCAAAAAGAGACATTATACAGAGCTGTCAGCTCTCCACTTGATCTTTCTTGAATCTTGACACTAAATTTAAACTCAAACATAATACCAACATTGTAAACCAAAATATTATGTGGTCCTATGATACTAATTTCTACTCAATATATAGATACAGTTTTAATTTTAAAAGCAAGAGGGGTAATTTAAAGGAGACTGAAAGAACAGTTGGTGGGCTAGTTAAATGAAGAACTGTTATAATAATATGGTAGTTGCAATATGAACATAATGGAATAAGTTCACATTTCAAATGCAATAGGTCTGTGCACTTTGGCACAACAGTTTAAGTTGCCAACCAGTTTTATGACTGCATAAGTTCCTAATTAATGCTTGATGAACCAAAATTCAGCAGTGTAAGGCATTCAGACCTTTTCTTCTATCATCACATCACTACCTGTGTGCTTCCACTTCCACTTTCTCTGCTTCAGCTTCTCAACCACTTCGTAATGAGAAAAGTCCTGTGGAGTTACTGTAATTACAGAAGTAAGAGCTGTCCTTTGAACCACATACAGGAGGGAACCACCAGATGACTTTGTATGGGTGTGCCCCAGCTCTCCGAGTGACAACCTAGTGGTGTTCCTGGTCTTTGCTAATATAAAAGGATGTAATTATTAACCAGCAAAAACTGTGCTCCTGCATGTGCATCCCACGTGTAGTCCTCTGCCACCAGTCACTGCTGCTGTTGTCAGTACTAGACACAGAACAGCATCATTAGGAAGCTGAGGATCCTTGATACTGTGCTAGTGTGTGTAATTGAAAACAGAAGCTCACATGGAGCAGAAGGTTATGTATTGAGTAAATTTTTCTCTAATTATAATTACTCTTGACAGAATAGGCTCCCTTTTTTATTTTTTTGGAATTAGAGTGTCTATGAGAAGAACAATTCCATTTAGCATATACAAAAAAAAAAAGTTGGTACCTGATTTGTTAATGTACTATTAAAATAATAATAACTGAAAAAGGGAAGGAATGAGTATCCTTAAATGATCAAGGCTCAGCTGAATGCACTCCAGTATTTGTATTATTGTCAAAAATATAGTGTCTGTCCTTGCTCAGTGTTTTATTCATAGATAACAAAAGTATGTACCATAAACCACATGACTGTATGATCAAAGGACACCTTACTGTGTGTGTCTTATCTGTAGCAGTATACTAAATTTATGATACTAATATTTTATTTTCTGTCATTTTTCCATGGACTTCATAAAGAATATCATAGTCTATGTTAATCAGTGTCTTAAAATTTTTTAAATTGTTTTCTAAATGTGAAAATCTATCAACAAATATGCTACCATGGTATTTACACTTTCTGAAAGGATGACTTCACTCATATTTTAAGCTGGTAAGTCTCTTAGGCCGATCTAAAATGTGTCCTCAGAAAAAAACAAGAATTTTTGTCATTTTTGGCAGCCAAAGTTGAGGCATAGAAGGCAATACATCCACTCCTGTCACAATAGAGTGCAACACAAATCACAGAGACACTGCAAACTTCAGCCTGAGAAAAGGCGAAGAAGAAGAAACTTTATTTTGATTTAAGTATTATATAGAGTTTTGGGAATGGCTGTGGATTGGAGAATGAGGTCACCACCTCTCCAACCACACTGGTCAATTAAAAGGTCCATCAAACCTTTCTCCTCCCAGGAGAAAGGAATGAAAAACAAAAAAGCAGTCAGAAAAACATCTGCATGTTTACAGAAAACCTCGTGAGAAACTTTATCACAAAAATTAAAACATCAGAAGGCTAAAACTCAGGGCGACGCACCCTGGTTGAAGAAGATCATTATATTTATTTGAATTACTTGAATTTTTTGACAGTCACTTTTGACCAACTCTCAGCACTGCTGTGAACATTCAAGAAGAAGCACATGTCTAAAAAGGCACCTAATAGAATTTTGCAGTGGGCAACAACAAATATCCACTTGTGAATGAAACTTTGTTTTGTGATAAAAGTACTAAAATACCCCAGTGGTTAAGGCCTTATAAAAGAAGGAAAGCTCTATTTTCTAGACTCTTGGCACTAAGAAAAGGCACAGTTGTAGCTTCTGAAGAAGGTCTTCTACCCAGCTAATAGTGCCCTGAGTGTAGCACCCTCTGAAACGAAGGGTGTGTAATTTTGAGCACAAAATTCCATGGACACCATTGTGGAGGTAATAATTTTATTTATCTTGGGTATGTTTAACAGTAAAGTGATTCTTGAGGGTAGGGAGTGTTGATTATTCTTGAGCCTTGAGTATTGAAATTTCAAATGAAATCACGATTGAGGCATTCTGACTGTGTCCTTCTTGATTTGAATAATCTTGTGTGATGGAGGAACACTGGACTCTAAATCCTGGTACAGGCTATCTCTGTATTTTTTTGTATAAAAGGACACATAATAAGATGTAAAATGTATATGTCATATGAGGTGAAAAGGAGCAAAGTTATTTGCATTTAAGACAGATACAAGAAAAAGGGTATTGAAGGAGCTGGTAGCAACATTGAACATGCCACTCAGAATGTCCTTTAGTTGGTACTGAAGTAGAAGATATGGATAATTACTAGCTGATGGAGCTGGAAACTAAAAGATTGAATGGCTTGGCTGCAAGAAAGTGAGTAGAAAAGACAAAGGTATATCCAGCACTTCTTTGGCTAGGGAATGGTTTCTAGGCCCTTTTTTCTGAATGACACTCAAGAAGGAAACTGAAGACATGCACTACTCTCTCTCTTCCACAAATAGCAGGAGCAGCTAACAGTATTCTGCTTCTGAAGACTTTGGTTGTGATAATAAATCAGACAACATTTAGTAGTCCAGGATTTGTATTTAAAATACATGAGAAAGCCTTTGCAGACAGTTCTAATTAGGGTCAGAGACAAAGGTATCTAGCAGTTTCTGTTATGAGCTGTGGCTTCTGTTACTACGTTGGGTTTGGGTTACCTCCTCACACGGAGAACCTCTGTGTCTTCTGCTTGTTATTCTTGCTTTGCTCAGAAGTCCTGATGCATTCATTTGATGGGCTAGCAATGAACTACGTAATTTTGAGTCAATTTTTCAGGATAAATGCAGTCATCTTGCTGTAATACTTCAGTGAAATATCAATCATGCTTCCAGAGAGGCAACCAACAGGAATGCACACATTTGTATACTGCCCTTGCATAAATTTAGACCATATAAATACGAACTGAGAGAAGCTGCCCAGAGAAGTGATTGAGTCACCATTGCTGGAGGTTTTTAAAAGATATGTAGATATGGCACTTAATAACATGGTTTAATGGTGGACTTGGCAGTGCTTGGCAGTTTATGACTGGACTCAATGATCTTAAGGGTCTTTTCCAACCTAAATGATTCTATGATATTAGGAGCAGAAGTGATATTTGGTAATATTAAATAACACACATTAGCAATTCCCCATTTGACTTATGTCCTGTTGCAGCTGTACCATTAGTCTCTGTTGCATCATAACAATTCTACTTTGAAGCATTGGCAAAAACAAATTTTGAAAGGCAAAACAAAAGGCAATCTGGAGTCTTCAAAATGTGTTGAAATTCTCAAGGATCCAGATGACTCATGATTTTTGGGAGAAAGTAACTCAGGCCTGTTTATCTTTTTGTGATAATTTTTACTTGATTCTCTTCAACATCATCCTTAGCTAATATTGGAAAAGGAAATATATATCACTGCTATTTGATGGTACAAAAGCACACTTAGATGTGTTCCAGATACAAAACAGAAACATACTGAACACCTCTGCCTTTTCCCACATCATTAACAATTTTGTCGTCTTCCTTTTCTGATGTAATTTATATTCATGCTACTCTGTAACAACATGCACAGGAACTAGGATTTCTTTTACTCCCAAATTTTATTAAAAAATCACTTTTTGTCTTTATTCTTATTGAATGCAGAATTTTTCTGCCTATAGTTTTAATTTTCCCTGTTACCTGGTTTTCTTAACATAATGTTTTACATTTTTTGATTCCATATTTAATTGCTGTTCTTTGCCATCTGTCTGCAGGGAAATTGGATTTTCTGTATTACTGATACTTAAAAAAAAGAAAAATGTGAGAAACTTAATAATTTTTTCCTATATTTTGAAAATGTGTGAAATACATGGCTTGAAGGTAGTGCCTCTGAAGTTTAAATCTAAACCTTCATAATTACAAATCTGTCCTGCAGTGAAAAAGAAGAGACTGAATCAATGCTTAGTTGCTTGCTACACAATTACTTTTCCTACCATTTCCTAGAAGATGAACTTTCAAGTGAAATAGAAGATTTAAATTCACAATATGAGTGTTCAAGCTGTATTTAGGTGTGTAAAAACTACGTGTCTGAGAATACTTACAGACTTGAGGCACCAGATTAAGATCTAATATTTATTACTTCCTGTAGTTTTGAGCCTTGCCCCTAAGAAGGGGCACTCTTGGGACAAAGGTGGCTGATGCACTTGTTGGTTTGATTATTAACATAAAGCATCTTAAGGCTGAATCCTTTTAGCTGGGAAGTTCCCTAAGAATCATAAGTCTTGCATTATAAAAAAATATAATCTAGTTATAGTTTATTTAAACTCTGTGCAAGTAAAAAGCAACAAATTATAGTGGTGCCAGTTCTGCCTGACCACTTCTAATTCCTAAGAGAAGCTGTTATGTCCGCTGACATCTATTGGCATATTATTACTGACACTGTGTTTGTTCCCACCTCACAAGGATTTCAGGCTCAGTTCTAGTTTCTCAAATAATGGTTTTTCTCCACTGAATTAGAAAGGATTTCCATTGCTATCAGAGAGACTTAAATAAGAAAATTGCAGACGCATCTATGTAGTTGTGGTTTTGCTGTCCCATTGTTTTTTTTTATGATTTCTATTTCATACTTAACTTGGCTGGAACAAAGGGGCCTGTTTTTCACCCCTTTTTTCACCTCAGGTCAAAGAACTCATAGAATAAAAATTGATCAGTCTTGAGGGTTATATACCTGAAAAATAGATTTAAATGAGTACAGTCACATATCTTGTACGTAGTTTCATTGTTTCATTTTTCATGTCACATGTCAAATTACATTATTTTGGTTGCTTTTTTTTTGTGTGTGTGTGTATGTAAGTCCATGGTTATCCACACTGCTGAACTTTGCCCTTTGACAGGAAATAACAATCAGTGTAAGAATTAAAGAACAAATGCAATTCATTGCTTGATCTGGTTTCAGAGTTACATTGCAGATAACATTGTCATAATGCACATTGCATCTGCTGTATAACATGAAACTGGCATGATGTGCTTTAAGAGCATGATAAGGAATCATAGAATGCATTGAATTGAATGTAAAAGCTTTCCTCTTAGACTGGCTGTCACTGTAATGAGTCTTTTCTTAATGCCATAATCATGTTAGTAACAATGAATGTCATACCAAGGAGCAAACCAGCCTTCATAATGTATGAAGGAACAGAAATGTCTGATACACTTGTGCATTAAATTGTACCCCTAAATGTTCAGAAAAGGCAAAATATTGCCTACTGCATTCTTCATATAGAAGGAAGACAGCAAAAATCTAGTATTCCAAATTCACTATGGATGCCTTCCCTATGTCTTCATACTGTCAACAAGATGAGGATTGTGATGAGGACAAAGTGTCTACTGCAGATTATACATACTACTTCAGTAAATTGCAAGTGTAAGCTTATTAAATTGGCTTTAATTACACAAGTTCCTGGTGTGCCTGCTCTTATACCAGTGGTGAAGATCTGCATCTGCTGCTTCATCAGCAAATAGGGTACCTCTCCTCCAGCCTCTCTGTCTCAAGATATCTGAATGTGGAACTGTTCTACATTCCTTCCTCCTTGTTTTTGTGATGACGTCTATTCTTCCCAAAGATATGATTATGCATTGTCAAGAACATAAAAGGCTCTCCTAAAATATTTTCTATGCCAGGTATTGATGCCATCCACTGAAGATTTTTGGCCTTGTTGTAAGAATAATTGTCTCTGGCAAAGTAGCTATCTTACTTATTTTTCTTCTGTATGAAAGGAGAAGTACAAGAGAGAAATAGTACATGAAAACCTTCCAGGATAGTCCTGCTGCAGATGCCTGGAAGTGTGACTCAACCCAATGGTACTATATTATAAAATAGAGGGTTGTCTTTCTTTCAGGTACTATGGAGTTTTTTAAGAAATAAGGAATGGATAAAGACCAAAAAGCACTGACTTATTGCACCACAAAGTATTCCTTCTGGATTGTCAAATGTGGAGGAAGCTGAAGGAATATGGATGAATTTCCTGTGGAATCAGAAAGGTAGTGTACCCCATCCTTCACTGTGGGACCACTTTAGTTCTCTTCTTCTGTGGGAGAACAATATAAACACCCTATTCAGATCCCAGTAATTAGTAGGAAGAAATCTGTCCAAATGTCAAATTCCAAAACACTGCAACATTCAGTTTCCAGATTTTGTAATTGTGCAGAAGCCCAAGTTCTCTACTATGTAGATAGAATCCAATAAGCAGAAAATGTCAGAAAGAACCAGTGAACATAAAATCCAATCTCCTGTTTTGCCTGTCACGTCACTGGAGGAACTGGGACAGACTATATCTCGTAAACCACAATCAGTATTGTGGTAGTTATGACTAGCAGCCTGGGAGCAGAAATGTTTGACTTAATATGAGCTTGGGCAGGGAGGGAAATCTCTTTCTCTAAGTGTAATTTAATTATGCTCTCTTTTTTTTTTTTTTTTTTTCCCTCCAATACCTGCATCAGTGATCAAAACTTGTACTAACTGACAATGCCTTAAGTAAAAATCTAAGTTGTACTGGTTTGTCTGTGACATTATGATTGCATGTATGCTCTACAAATAGCTATTGCAACTGAAGCAAGATAACCCACTGAGGCTTTCTAGGTGCCTACTGTTTCCTTCTGTTAGACTTTATCTTATCCTGGACTTCAGCTGGAAATTTCCACATGCTCTTTCTATTCTCTGATGACAAAATCAGATAAGTTATTTCAAATAATTGATTTAAAAATGTGAAGGCTGATGTTGCTTGAAGAAAGCTAGGAAGGACTTTGCCCAATTTAGAGCAGAAGAATTGATAAAGGAGTGCTGTCATGGGAAAGCCTTGATGCTGTTCTGCTAATGACACCCACATTTCATAAAGCAAATTTTTTTTACCAACAGAGACTGACTGTCCATTGCTGCAGCATGCCATTTTGCAAAACTATAGGTAGCAATCTCCAGTGGCAGTGTGATGATGGAAAACTGGGAACCATTGTACCATTGGCTACCATGGGGTATATTTGTTCTCCTTCCTGGCTCTAACGCTGTGGATTGATAGCACCAGTCATGCCTGCCTGTGCCAGTTGAAGAACTGCTTCTCTTCTGAATGCTACCAGACTGTAGATTTGTGAGTATTCCATAACATACTTCAGGCAAAAGTGTTAGCAAGACCTGCTATTTGAATCCTTTAAGGCAACTTACTTACCTTGACCGAAGTGGGTCAGGGACTCCTTTTGGTGTGTATCTGGATGTGGCAGCCTTAGCTCTGCACAGCTACATTACAGAGTTCAGGCTGCTCTATCTTCTGTGGCTAGACTGCATCCTGTACCTGAAGTAGACTTATTTAGAACAAATTTTAATATTTTAATTATTTTGTAGATAAATAAATAATTTATAGATACATTTTTTTCCTTCTCTCAAGTTAGTTGTGCTTCACTTAACAGCATGTTCTCTGAATCATGTTTCATTCTTCCTCTTCCTAGGCTTCTTCAGCCTCTTTGGAGATAGAAGACATGATCATATCTCTGAATCACAGATTACTGGAGGCTGTGAGAATGTACAGAACTTATATATTCTATGCTTGCCCTGTCTGTGTGCTCTCCCCTAGGCACCTGCTAATCGTCACTGTTGGGAATTGAATACTGGGCTAAAGAGATCTTTGGTTTTACCTGTTATGGCTGTTCTTATCATTTATTTCTATATGGCTCCAGGAAGATAGCAGCTACTCTGTGACTTTGCAGCTTGTTGTCCAGTAGGGAGATACTTCTCACTTTTCTGGCCATGTGCAGTCAAGAAGAGGGAGAAGTTGAAGAAATATGTAAAAGCATGAAGAAAAGTATTTGGCCTTTCCACATAAGCATGCAAGAGAGAAAGACAAAGAAAGCTGGGAATACAATGAAGAGGTAGAATAGATTCTCTTCACTGATAGAGAAAGAGCAAAGGAACAAGGAATCTATTAGTAAAACAAGGCACAAACTGAGGAAGACCCTATATCAAAGGGAAGCAGCCAGCCCTGTAGCAAACTATAGTAAAAGCAATACAAAATGCTTACATAGGATTTTAAGAACAAATAGAGATGGCAAAATCTGAAATTTATTTTTTAAATTTTAAAATTTTTAGAAAATAAAAGCATTAAAGGAATCCATTCTGTGAATATTGTAAGTTCTCATTAACAGGGCAGTGTTTTCAATGATGCATTAATTCACCTGTTCAAAATGCTTTAGTCATCAAATCATGGAACTTAGAATTGCAGTGTTTGTATGTATGTGTGTGTGCATGTGTGCCTTTGTGGTTTGGGTGAAACTGGTATTTTTTCATTTGAATCAGACAAAGGTGGGGCCAGGGTGTTTTCTTTCAGGCATTTATTTATCATAGCTCACAGTTTGCTTTGTTGTTCAAACAGTATGTGACTCCACCCTCTCCCATTATTGCCCAGCAAGGATACAAGGCTGCTTTAGAGAGTTCCTATGTTCAGACTATTAAATTCTGGTGTCAAGTTGCTTTCTAATACCTATAGGAGCAAGACTTTGAGGGTAAATTGTAAGTGCTGTATCTTGACTGCAAAAATCTGTCTCTTTGGAAGCAAATGATGTTGAGAGAAAATTCTTACACTATTCTTTTTTTAATTGGAAATAAATTGTCCCTTTCACTCCATTCCAAACTGTGTTGTTGGCCTGTGTGCATCCAGGATTGTATCTGCTGTGTTTATGAATGTGCAGGTTTGATCTCCTGAAAGTATTTCAAAGGAATATGCTGTCAGTACATGCAAGCACACCTTCATCTCCCCCACAGACAGGTTGCCAGAAGTGGTTGCTCAGGCTGGAAGGAAACAGTGCTTTATGCTAAGGGTGTCACAAATCACACCTTGTGTTTCCAATGCAAATGTAGAGCTCCAGGAAGCAATCTGGTTCCTTCTATCCCAGTAGTTCCTGCAGGGTGATGCAACTCTATTGTTTTTAGTGTAGAACAGTAGCTACAGACAAAGGTAAGTTCATTAAAATTATGGGTGAAAAGGAAAATCAACCCTGTTAACTACTTCTGTGTGTGAAACTGGGTCATGAGCCCATACAAATTGGTTGTGCTTGGACCTCTTATAGCATGTCTAGATCTCCTCAAGTCCCAAAATAGCAGGGAAGAGAGAAAGTGGGGTGGATGAAAAGAAGGTGAATTATCAGTCTTCTTGGGAAAGCTGTCAGTATGTTTCCTGCTACTGAAATATTTATCATCTTTGTGGGGAGCAAAGTTCCATGTTTCAGTGGTGCTGCTGAAAATTAATTTATTGCAGGATTTTGCTGTGCTCCAATGTAACACACAGAGAATGTCACCCGTCACCTCAGTCATAAACTTTTCCATGTCTACTCAGTAAAGTCACCTGTTCTTTTTTGCTAGATGTAGGTTCACTCTTGGAACAAAGACTCCTTAAAGTCAGTGTGTGCAGCACCCCAACACAGAGCACCATATCCAAAAGCAGAAGGAACAATTATGCAAGGGAGCGGATTCATCAGAGCTCGGGCAGGAACATTTCTTGTAGATGACTAATGGTAAGGGATGGGCAAACCTCGTGTTGTTTTGAGGTTTTGTGAACCTTGTGAACTATACTTTTGGTTTCACAGGGTTTGTGAACTGTCCCCCCTCCTACCTTGTCCTTCTCCCTTTGGTATTTTTCAGAATGGGGGTTTTGTTGAATTTTTTTTTCTTTTAATGTAAACAAGGAGTCGCTTTCTGTATGCATTAATGCTTGAAGAATCTTTCCACCTCAGCACATTCTTCGCAAACTACTGGGTGTAGGAAGTTTCTGTCTTTATCATCTCCTCTTTTTCTCATTTTAATGATATTTTATTCTCAGAGCACAATATGGAAAAGGCACCTTCTGGTTCAGTATCAAGAGAAACTACAGCTTATTATTTTTCTAGGTCTATCTAGCTCCAGTTTTAACCAAGTTATGTTTCTTTCCTTTAGTCTTCATTTAATCTGATTTATCTGATATTGTATAGTTCTATAGTAGATTTTTTAAAATTATGTTTGTGTTTGTCTCTGCTCCCCTTTTTAGTCACTCAAATGATCCTTAAGGGCACAAATGAGAATCAGAACCCTCCTGGTTTCATTAAGGTCTTGCATCAAGTGAGGTCCTTCAACTCCACAAAATTAAAGAGGATTTTAGAATAGAAAATCATATTTTTAAATAATTGCCATCTGGAGGAGTGAAAGTGCTCAAATGGAGACTTAAAGAGAGAGTTTTATAAAACTACCAGTGCATTTAAATCTCTGCTATACCATGCCTGTCTGCTGCATGTTTAAAGCAGGTGGCTTTGTTGTGTAAACTGCTACCACTTTGCATTTGGTGAATTGTAAGGAGTATAATTTTCTCAGACTTGACATTGGGATGGCCTGCAAGATGACCTGAAAGAAATAGCTGGCAATTCGGAAAGTTTGTCTAGTAAATTGTGTTTTGAATATCTTTATCTTATAATTTGAATAGATTGTTTTTTCCTATTTTTGGCATACTATTATAGTATATTTGGTAGATTATTGCTGTGTTGTAAATTTTGCCATTACTGAATGCCAATTATGTTAACGAATTCTAGCTGGCCAATCAAAGAAGAGCCAAGACTATTTTCTGTTTGTAAAATATACTAATTGAGATCACTATACACTGTTTAATTGTGTTGGTAAATACTGTAATGTTTCATTTCTAAACAGTTCAACCTTTAATGGAGAAGGAAGAGTGGGGAATTTAGTAATTTGCCAAAAATTACCACATATTTTCTAATTACAGATTATTCATTAGCACCAATGCTTACAAAAATCCCTCAAGGCACAAATATATATATATATAAAATTTTAAAAAAGGAAGTAATGCTTTATCTAAAATAGAACTTAAAACAGAAATCAAAGCCAACTTTGATGAAAGCTTTGCTCTTCTTAAGTTGACTCTAGGGTATACAACAAATAGATGTGGACTGCTGCAAAACTCAGATGTTGAAGCAACAGAGCACAGTCCGAATGGTGCCAAGATATTGGTGAAGAATTGTCCAAAAGACCTTGGGGCAATTATAATGAACTAAATATGCAAACTATGCTGAGTGTGCAGCATTTCTGTACTGTTTACTGTGCTGCCATAAAAGGACTTCTCCATGAAGAAAATTACTTTTACAAGAATTATAGATTTATAGTGGAAACAGGCACCTGACACTGTATAACTGGAGAAAAATTGAAGGCCTTTAGTTTAATTCAGTTCTTCATGCAGAAATATCCTCTTCATTTGCATTACTGTACCAGAATTAATATTAGGGCCACCGACAGAGATGTGATTTACTACGAGTAAAAGGATAGATTGGCAGATTTATATTTCCTAAGCACTTTCCCACAACAACTCTTCTGATGACAAGCCAACCTAGCAAGTTTTGGCTTGCAGTTTCGGTGGTTTGCAAACTGTTTCATTTTGAAAGTATGGGAGTTACTCAACACCGGGGGCCAAATGATGATCTGAATTGTGCTGGAGTTACAGTCATGCTTCTCTGGTTGCTATTTTGGAACAACTGCTAATGTACACTGTTGTTCACATCGTGATCCAGTCCAGTTTCCTATACCTCGTAGAAGGTGGTGGAAGAAAGAAAATGAGATTCACCTCATCTGTGGTACATCTTTGAATGTGTCTGTCTTTTTTGCATTAAGTCTAGAGAAAGCCTAGGGCACATATTTTATACACCCACTGAACTGCCCTGCTAAGATGTGTATCTCTGCTCTGACTGTAGGAGCAGTCTGGTTACCCAACTGCCTTAGACCAGCACCTCAACCTTTATACAGCTGGAATTAGGCAAAGGGAAATGGACTGGAACAGGAGATTTGTATTCTTCATCAATGCTTTTGAAAGAAAATGTTCTTTTACATTAACATTAGTTTTGCTTGTAAAGGTGTTAATACTTTTTTTTAATAGGGCAGATAAACATCAAAACTTTTCTAAACTTTATAAGTCACTGAAATGACATCCTGAAACAGGAACATTTAAAGAATGAGGTTTTTTTGAAATGAAAGTGGAAGAACATGAAATGTAGTGGAAATACTGCCATTTCCTTTTCGCTGATTCTTCCCAATAGCAGAAATTGAGTTGCCTCATGGAAACTGCTTAACCACTTTTAGGGGTACCAGAAAATGAGAACTTGTTTGTGTAGCTTTGTTTTGGGTTTTTTTTGGGTTTTTTTTTTTTTTTGTATGATTGCACTTGATTGACTTTGTTTTCCTGAAAATATGAGCTCTGATTGAAAATATTTATATAGCATTTCTGCTGCTCTCAGTGTGTATCATGGAATGACTTCATGCTACAGTCTTCCTTCAGCAAGGCTCAATCAAAGCCTATTGGGTAAATGAGGAAATAAAGAGCTACTGTAAGAAAAACTCCCAGATCATGTCAGATGTAGGCTAGCCAAAGAAGATCTAAAGGAGACTGGAATGTTTCTTGTATCAAAGAGCTAATTACTGGTGGGTGGAAAAGGGATAAGGATGGTCATGGCCCAAGGTAAAAGTCATAAATCAGTTTAGACTTTGAAAGACTTTTTCAAAAAAGAAATGGTGCTCTGGGACAGTCTTCTGGGTGGCAAAAAAAGAACTGCTGTTAAGATGAGCATGGTCACTTTAAGAAGTTTATATAGTATTATATAACAAAAAACTACACTTGGTGATCCAAATATTGTCTTTTGATAATAGATTTTGAAGGCTGTAGAACACAGATACTATTACTAAGTATCAATATATAGCTTTGGATACTTTCCTTTGGGATGAAAAAAGCACCTGAAAATACTGAAAAACAATAATAATCTCTTTGGAATTCTGGGAGTGAGAAAATGTTCTACAGTTTGGTGGAGAAAATAGAAAATTGATCTTAAAGTCTTATCTAGAGTAGGAAAATTTCTTACCTGTTTTTGGCAGTTGTTCAACTGCAGAAGTAATATTTGCTACACAGATAAGTGCACATAAAACTAGAAAACCCCCACTATTATACCCTTTAACTCAGATAATATTCCTGTTTATGTCTTCGGTTTTAATTTTTTTTTTTTACATTCAGGTTCCATTATTACTATGGCATTGTTTTGCACAGATAATGGATTTAGTCTAACTGGAATCTGATCTTTAGTTTAAAATAATCACAGAATTTGGACTAGTACAAGACAGTTTAACTTCTAGCTATGCAGGAACTCGTGTTTGTGTTCTAAAAATCACACGTGTACATGCACAAACACTCTGATATATACTCTTCACCTATCAAAATATTATCAATTAAGATTAAGAGTCAGACTTCAATCTGCAGGTGCAAGGGCAATTTCAGACTATAGCCTGTCCTTAAATCACCCTGTTGTTAAAAATGACTTTTTGTAAAACATACTCATACCTTCAGCTAAGTCAAAACAGCGAACAGAGGTCTTGTGAAAAGTCCTGTATATTTGAAATTGTTTGCAGATACGTGTGTGTCTGTGGCACAGCATTAATGCACACACTTGGAAAGCAGACGCCCTTCAATAACCTCCCTGGGAAGGATTGCTGGAGTCATTTTTCCAGAGACTGGACTGGCAACGTCTGAGTTAACTCAACTGTAGAGCAGAGTCAGTTTTGATTTCCCCTTGCTCCATGCTGTTGTAATCCATATGTGATGATTAAAGGCCACTGAAGTGTTACTTTGCTCTTCCTGAGCGTACAGAGGTTTTCTCTTTAAATGCAACAACCATGTCTACAATGGTTGTTCTTCTGCTCAAAACAATGTCTCAGTTGTGCACACCTTGTTCTCCTCATGTTTGTACCTTTCTTGGACCAACCAGATGTTGTTGAATCCTGTTGTAATGGTTTTGTAACGTAATTTTGTAATTGTTTTCCCCAGATGTCTGTCTCACCTCTCTGCCAAAGATTGTCCTGCCCCAAAAAAATCAGTAGAAAAGAGTGTTTGCCTGCTCTAAGACATTATCCCACAGTTTTGGTCAAACCTATGGTTTGAGGAGACACTCAAGATAAGAAGCTTGACTTTTTTTTTTTTTTGTTTTGTTTTCTGGATTTATTCAATGACTTTTATTTATTTATTCTTTTAAGTCTTATCCAAAGACAGTAGTCTCCCAGAAGCTGATAGGGTAGTCAGTTTGGAAAGCAATGCCTAAAATAATTAAAACGAGATTTAACATTACTTTTTCTGTTAAAGACCTTAATAAAAATATTTTATATTTACTCTTTAATTATTTTAATTAGTCTTTTATGTATGTAAAATAAACACACACAAAGAATGGGGCTTGATAGTTTATGGTTTATGCCTGTGTTCTCCAGCAGAGATTTAATATGACTTTTGTTGTTAGAAAAATTAGGAGTATTGTTAGACAAATTTTAAAAGAGAAATGGGAAGGAAGTTTTAAAGGGCTGTATCGACAAGTCTAGCCACTTCATATTAGAGTTTTCACTACTGTATTCTATAATCAGTCTCCAAGATTAAACATTGACTGACAACAGAAAAAGTGATCTGGAGCTCAGAATTATGAACAAGCTCAGTGAGTGATCTGTAGCTGAGAATTCTGAGCAGAATTCTGAACAAGTGGAGAAGGATTTTCTTCTTAACCCTAAAGTTAAAATTTCCCCATTTAATTACAATTTTTCTTGCAATGTAAGAAGATAGCTGAAAACAAAGAAAATCACTTCTGGAATATTCAGAGCTTGAGCATTTTCTTAATTAGAGTGCTGTATTTCAGCAACAGCCCTGGAACCTTGCAAGAGGCCCCTGCTGGGATGTGCATGAGGTGCACGTGATTAACAATAATCTCTTAGCAACAATATATCTATGAATTGATAAATAGCTGCAGATTTTTTTCTGCTTAAAAGCTATGTCCTTTGGTAGTGCTCTGTAGGAAATGACACAGAAAGAAGCAGAACAGTCTTGAAAAAGGTAATATAGTTGCCAACTGAAGCACATTAATTTTTTAATAGACAGTCTCAGTCTAAAGAGATAAGCTGTATTAGATATTAAACCCTTTGTGAGCAGCACTCATTAACGATTGCAACACTCAGTTAATATTATTGCTACATCAGTATAACACACAGTAGAGTCTGTGGCAGTATAACACAGTCCGTAGGGCCTACCTGTTGTAAAATTCCTGTAGCCAGAACACCATTAAATAAAGTGTTGAAAATAATACAGCCTCTCATCTACATCTTTTGATGGTGTCAGGAAAAGTAACTGGAACAAAAGTTGCTCTTATCCAAGTCTGAGAATAGTTAGATTACTGTTCCTATGGACAACTCTAATTGTTCAACAGGCTGGAAACCTGAAAAATTCCAGAAAAATCTAATTTGAGGGTGGGTGATTTCAGAGAAAACTGAGCATCAGTTACAAGCTGACAGCCCCCCTTGCCCAAATCCATACCTGATACATAGATGTCAGCAAGATGAGCTGCGTGCTGTGCCAAAGATACTGTTTGTCACTGAGACCTTCTGAAAGGTGCAAACAGCAGCTTTGAACTTTTGGGAAACCCATAGCTAGTGTTTTAAAGTTGTTGGCAAATACTTGTCAAAATCATCACAGGTCTTAATGCCACTAAATGTAGGAATTTAATATTGTGGTTTTAACAGTGGTAAAAAAAAGGAAATTAATTCTAGGAGACTATGGTGTATAGAAAATCACACACCAAGTGACCTTACAAATGTAATTGTCCTGGTTCCCCATGGGGCCACCTTATGGGTCTTCATTTCTGATATCAGAATGAGCCAATACATAGTGTGAAGAAAGGGCCCTGCTAGTTTTCAGCTGTCACCTTTGCCAAATGAGAAGAAATTTGCTCCTTAATCTTGAAACAAGAAATAGAGACTATAGGTAAGGAGCGAGTGGATTCCTTGAGATCAACAGCTTGATTCCAATGACAGAGACTAAAGAGGAAACCCAAATCACTTGACCTCCAGTCAGTTCTTCTGTGTGTGATGCTGCCTGACCTCACCCTTTGTTCTGTTGGTTTCTGAGCATCACTCTTTCAACCTTGCCATGTAACAAGTTGTAAGGGATATTTGCTTTTACATCAGTGATGAGGAAAACATAAAGGAGTAGTACTGAGTCAGCTGGCCTGTTTATAAAATGTCAGAGCACAACACCTGGAGAGGTAGTATGCGTTGCAGGTGCGCTATTTAAAAAAGATTAAACAATGACCTACCAGATATTTATCTGAGACCTCCAGTGTAGTAATCTACCGCTTGTGAAAATTCTTCTGCATCCTATATCCATTTTAAATCGACAAAACTATCCACATGAGTTTGTTGACAGTACTCTTGGATACACTGACAATGATTGCTGAAGTCAGAAATGATCAACATACCCAGTACGCTGCTCAGAGCAGCAGCAGTTGTTTCTCACTTTCAAATTGTTTCCTGAACAGGAAACATGGATTGTGGGTTGTTTTTTCATTTTTCCCTCTTTTTCCCCATTCTGTAGCAGAAATCAAGGGGCTTTCTTTTCAGATATTTATTGCATCATATTTCAATCAATTTGACTACCTTAGAGCAATACTTTACCATCCATGATCACAGTGCTATTGGCTACCCACCTTGGTTGATCCAGAGGCACTGGGAAGATGTGGTAAACTCTCATCTTCAGCCTGTGATACAATCTCAAGCCTTGTGATTCCCAGAGACTGGCTTATTATCATGAGTCTCTTTTGTGGCACAAACCTTTCCACTACTGGCATGCAAGCTGAGACAATAAGACGGAATTCCTCACAGAATTATCCAAAATCTCTGGTACAATCTAAACAAGGTACTTTCCAATATACAGTTAACACACAGTGTGCAGAAGTGGAAAGCATCACTAATTCCACTGTTTATCCTTAGTGTGAAAGATTCATAGAATGACCACAGTACCATGGTTCTTCTGTGATGTATGTACTTGTTGCATTTCTCTTATGCTGTCCTGTCTGTGTTAGGCAGAAACTTGATACCTGAAATATTCCATTTGATATTAAATTCATTATATCCTTCTATGGAAGTACTTACGGAAGTGTGAGTATATAGGACTGTGAAGATACTTCATATATGATTCCATTACCCTCACCTAGGGTTAGTGGGACTAAGAAGGGCTTTTAACTTGGCTTCATAAGTCTCAGGACATGATGCTATTAGGAAGTTGGTTGGTATATGGTTAAAAAATTATTTCCACAGCTTTTGCAGAAATCTCATATATCTCTGTAGGACTTCAGTCTAATACTGCCTTTTTAAAAGTGTATTGTTACTGAAAACTTGTAAAAAATTAACTGTTAGCTTCCAAATTCCAGCTGAGCATAAGAACTTCCCTGATACTGTTCCTGATACTGAAAACTTGTAAAAAATTAACTGTTAGCTTCCAAATTCCAGCTGAGCATAAGAACTTCCCTGATACTGTTCGGTGGATGGCACTTTTGCTGAATGCAGAATCTATGTTTGATTATCCTCTGCTAAAGATGAAGAGTAACTCCACCAATAGCTAGGTAAGCAAAAAGAGAAATGAGTCATAATACATAAAGACAATTAAAATTTTAAAATTGAAAATCTCTTTCTTTCTTTTTCTTTCTTTCTTTTTCTTTCTTTCTTTCCGTCTTTCTGTCTTTCTCTCTGTCTCTCTTTCTCTCTCTTTCTCTCTTCTTTTCTTCTTCTTCTTTTCTTGCTCTTCTGGGCAGAGTAGTATTAAAATTCTACTTATATTAAAGTATAAAGTAGTATTAAGTATAAAGTATTATAAGTATTAAAGTATAAAGTAGTATTAAAATTCTACTTATATTAGGAACATAACTGAATCAAACATGTTTGCCCCAGGATTTCTTATTTGCATTAAGGTATATTAGTGCTACATAAAATCATTATTTCAGTTTCTCTATTCATATAAATCCCAAGAGATTACAGTAAAATCTTAGGGCTGTCCATTAAACAACAGGAAACATATGGTAACAGAAATGTAGTTACAGCTTGATAAGTTTATTTTTTAAACACCCTGAAATTAAAATTATTCTATTGGATGTATTCCCATTTTTTACACATATACTTTTACCTTGCTTAAAGTGCTTATACAGTAGAACCTTCCTACTATAATGTCCTGAATTTTGTGAACAAAGTTGACAGTCAAGAAAATTACTAGATAATGACAAAGTAGTTTCTGTCCATCCTGATTTATTTCTGAAACACGGTAAAACCATCACAGATGCATATTACAGTGTACAGAGAGCATACATATGCATTAAAGACACATACATTATACATTTTAGTGATGTAATTGTGAAATATGTTCTTTTTACATTCCTAATTATGGAGCAGAACAGATGGCAAAGACTTAGTTCAAAGTAATATATATCCATTAAAATAAACGATGTTGCCAACCATTCATCAGTGATAGAAGAGTTTACTACTTCCTTGGAATATAATTAGGCACTAGTCTGGGCTGCAAAAAATGTAATTATTTCAAAGTTTATTTTCTGTAGTCATTTACAGTCAAAATTAGTTAGAAAACTGTTTGAAAGCTTGCATTATCAGGTGCAATGCATTTAACATGGGTTTGTCATTTGACAGCATGAGGCATTTTGCAGGGAATGTAAGGCTGAGCAAGGAGTATGAGTGACATTAAGTTTGGCTCCCTGTGTGACTCATGTTTACACCATTGTAAGTAATTGAAAACTAAACTCTTCCTTCCAGTAACAGGTTGCAGGAAGGATGTGCAGTGTGAGCAGCTCTCAGAAGGCTGAACAGACTAGTCCCAAAGCAGTCTTGGGAAGGATCTCTGCTGTACCTTTTGGGAGGGCAGATTTTTTTACTGGAGGCTAGCACATTTTGGTAAGTGCTGTGGAGTGACATGACGGGCTACAAGCCTTCCAAATCAGTTTATGTAATATTGCTGACTCTGATCAACATTTGCCATCCCTAGGCAAAGTGCCTGGCAGCTGAGCTGTTGCTGTTTCAGACAAGAACACACAGTTTGGGTGACATGCTGAGCTGGAGCACCAACCTCCCTCTCCCTGCAGGCACAATGGAGAGTAGTAGGTGCCACTGAAAAGTGATCCAGAAGCACTGAGAAAAGTTCCAGTCACTTTAAACTAACTCCATAAGCAACTATGTTTTGGCAGCTCAGTAAAGACAGAAAACAATGTCATTACTTAGTTTCTTAACAATAGATGCTGCAGCAGATGTTTAAATTTAATTGGAGTGCCATATGGCTCAATGTTTTCTTATAGTGCACAATATCAAGGAACTTACCTGGCTCTTCCACAGAGGCAAAAGGCTATAGGAAGCCCCTAGGTCTGAGGCTACAGCCACACTGTAAATGAAACAGTCTCAGGGAATTTTCCCAGGCTCTAGAATTCAAATTTTCTACATCATTAAATTGCTAGTACAGTCCCAGCATGGTTTTGGCTTGAGCTAAATAGTATTTCCCTAAGCAATTCCTGGGCACAGGACAGAAATATTCACGGGCCAGTCAGACTGTTGGCAGCAGGCAGTTTTCATGCAGCCATCTTCTTCTGGGGGCTGAGAGAGCTTCTTGACCTCTTGGCCAGGGTCTGCCAGCTGCTTTCAGCGCCAGAGAAAGGTTTCTGTGTATTTACTCTCTTTGTACAGACAGCTAAGTTAGATTAGGTGGCCTTAGTTAGCAAGTTGTAGAGAACAATAAACAAAAAACCAACCAACCAACAAAACAAAAACCAACCAACCCAAAACAACAACAACAACAACAACCACCCCCCCAAAAAAAATTAAAAAAAAAAAAAAAGGAAAATTTGAATCTTAGAAATCTTAGATAAGCCAGAGGAGAATTTGTGGACATTTATAATAGATGATGATCTATGAGAGCTTCTGTCAGAAGTTCCATCCAGGAGCAGCACAGCAACATACCTCATTCCACTGTTTCCAAATTCACACAATAATCAGCTTATACATGTTCATGGTGAAACTGCCAGTGGGCCTAGTGCCTTAAGCACAGGTTGTAGTTTGCATTCAGACCCTGTATATTTGGTATAAACAATCTTCACTTAAACACACGTCTGAAATAATCTGTAGATGACAATTATTTTTTCCAAGCTGCCTACCCATATGCAAGGCTGGAACTAATGAACAGACTTGAATTCAAGACTGTCTATGACATGATTATAAACAGATCCCTCTGTATTTAAAACACAACCTGAGTATAAATATAATTTTCTGTACTCTGGCAATGAATTAGACACTGTACGCTATTAACTCCCTGAACTTTGCATAATTATTGCTTTGTAGAATGATTGCTAGGATATTTTTTTGGGTTATGGGATTCTTTTCAGTCCATGGTGATATTTACTCTTCCTTAGCAATATGAGCACCTTGTCTTTGCAAAAAGATGATTGAAGGAATTATAAATCTTCTGTCTAAGTAGAACTAACTACTGAAATGAACCAAAGCCCTTTCTGCTACTGCAGTGCTAGTGTAAACCCTCCACTGACTGAAGCTGGCGGGAATTTTGTTATTTATTTCTATGCTTGAAGAACCAGAACTTAAGTAAAAAAACAATAATAATATCCATGGATTTTATTTGTCAATTTCTTATTAACTATAGACAAGGGGGTAATAGATGTGGGCAAAGCCAATGGGTTTAATGTGAGAGATAATCATTATTGACACATCTGTTCCTATTGCACAGAAGTCCATGGAATGTTCTGCAAGAGTTTCCACAACTTTTAGGGTTGATTGTTCTTAATAAGCAAAAATAAATACAACAGAAAGTTTAATTCTTAAAAACAGAGAAAGAAACCTTTGCACTCAAAGTTAACTGTGCTTCCCAGAAATACAGTTTGCACTGAGATTTTTACCAAGCCAGACAGAATAATCAGATGAAGACAGAATATGTGAAATATGCAGAGAGATCATTAAAAGTCCACCACAGCAAACAGCATCACCAAGAAATGTGCTGCACAACTGAAATTAATTACAGCTTCTGTTGATTTTAATGGCAGAAGAACGCATTTATCTATGAACAGAAGGAGAACACTGTCCTGCAACACATTGCTCAGATCTTACTGTGAAGTACAAGGTGAGAAAAGTCTAGATTCATGTTGGTGCTTGTTTACATTCAGAGTGAGAAATTCAAACTGTGACCTGCAAGGCAGATATGGTCTACTGTGTCAGTAAAAGACCTCAATGACTTTGACTTCTAGGCTGTAAGAGAAATAATCAAGGTAGTGCCACTGCAGAGTTTTTCAACTCTAATATGAATTGGTAGTTGTTTTTTTTTTTTTTAAGAAAAAGAGCTCCTGTGTGACCAGAATCTTATCATAACTACACTTGACAAGTAAGATATGTTTCAGATGTGTCTCAGAAAAAATGAATATTTCCTGACCGTCATATTTTTTAGCCTCAGATCTTGTCCTTGGCAGAAGTAGAATTTATACCATGATTTCTTCCATGCTCCCAAGAGAAGCTCTGCTTTTCAGAATCTGAGTCAAACTAGTTCTGAGAATAAATGATCCATCTTGCTTAAGGAGCTCACATGGCTGTTTTCAATGTACCCTTATGTGGAAAGAAGGTTTGATTTCCTTGAACTGTCACAGCTCCATCTTCTTGCTCATTATATTAACTTAAAGGAGATGACAGGAAATATTATGAGATTGTTTACATATTCTGACATTGATAGAGCAAATAATTAGTAAACCATCTGAAATCTGAAACCTGCAACTGTACATTTCATAGCACGTGGGAAAGCTTGATTTCTGTTACTTGTGATGTTATAGAGTTTTGGTTTTACCAAGCAAAAGTTTGTGCTAACATTATGTCCCAAAATGGTTGAGGTTGACAGGTCCTGATCTGGTCCAAGCCCCCTGCTGAAGTAGGGCCACTTCAAGTCAGTTGCCCAGGTCTATGTCCAGAGAGCTTCTGAATGTCTGCAGGGATGCAGGGATTCTGGAAAGAATCCCATAACCCAGTGCAAAACAATCTGACTGGGAAACTTGTGACATATAGTAACAGTGGTGAGTAACATATACCGAGTATTAAACTAATTACTGCCTCCTTATTTATGAGCAAATGAGGGGAGGAGGACATAACAGGATGCTGTCAGAGAAGCCAAAGGACCAGCAAGCCAGATATTGGACCAAAAATACCCTAACAAACCAAGAGGCCATGCCTCTGTTGTACATTGGTATTATTTAGATTTTTAACCCCTGTGACACTTTGGTATTTATGACTTTTTCCTGATTTAGTAGTTTTATATTGTCCACAGTTTTTTCTTCTCTTTCTGCTGCTTTCTCTCAGGTATGGATTTTGAAGGATGTGTCTTAATGTTCTGAAAGATTCTGCCTCTTTGTGGTCATCATTCACTCACTTATGTTTGATTTATTCACCCCATGGTGGTGTGGTCTGGTATTCCCAGCATGTTGTGATTTCAGAGAGGCAGTTTGCTCACCTCCAGTAAGAGAATGGAGATGTTGAGCCAATGCTTGCTGGTAACCATAAAATAAACTGGATTACGTGTTTTGTCCTCTTTGGGTTTGCAGTAAAGGATACAATTGATGTTTTGTTTAAGATGGCATAAAACCATATGGCTTTTCATCAATATTGATCACCACAATCTCTTCTTACAGTATTGGGATTTTTGAAATTATTATATAATCAAATAGGCTCAGTTGCTTAAAGGAAATGCTTTATTTCATTTTTTATAAATTTGTTTTAGTATAATACCCAACTTTAGAAGTAGTTGCATCTATATTTTCAACATTCTCTGTGATCATTTAGAGCAAATCTAGCATTGCACAAATGAAATACTTATTGAAATTGATAAAAAATGTAGGGATAATTAAAAAAATATCTTATAAATGAAACTAAAATGCTAATTTTTTTCTCCATATTTCTAAGAGCTGAGTGTATATGCTGAGGAATCCCAGTACCCTTTACTTGGAATTAAACTTATTCCTTGCATAACTGAGTTGAATCATGCAGAATGAACTATGCCAATGCACTGAAAACAGAGATATTAAAATTCTCAAAAAAATTATTATTCTAGAGATGAGCAAGCTAAGGTCAAGAAGAAAAAAAAGGCAACAACCCCAACCAAAATTTTTTTTCTAAATGAAAATAAGTTAAATCCTTTAAAAGCAGGAAAGAAAATTTATATGTTTGGTATAAAAAACCCTTCAAACAACAAAACAAAGCCACAGTGTTCCTCTTGTACCCTGCTTCACACATACCTACAGATGCCTTTGACTGCTGATTCTGTTAGGCTTTGTGCTGACTTGGTGTCTGCAGCAGGAAGACTGGCAGGCAGCACCATATCAGCAGTCTGAAATTACTTACAGGCACATAAAACATTAATGCCCTTTCTTAGGTGCAACTTTATTGTGGGAAGGCTGTAACTTAAAGGAAATGTGACCTTGTGGGTAATTTTGTTGCTATTTTGTAGGCTTTCACTCTGTGGGCTTGCACTGTAATTTAAAGGAAGATTGGAGGTAAGTTTGACAGTGCATGCTGATAAGGACACACTTCACATGAAACACCTGGTCCAGCTCAGAGGACACCAATATTCAAAGTAATCTGGCATGAACTGGGATCAAGCTATCTCTTAGTGTGTTAGATTATTTAGCTAGGAATCAACAAAGCTAAAGACTAACAGGTTCTTAAGGGCCTCTCAATCTATTTGAAAAACACAAAAGCCACACTAAAGTGCCATGAGTAATATTAAATATCCAATGCCTAATCCAGAGCCTACTGATTTTAATGGGAAGGTGTTTGCTGTCAGTGGGTTTGTAAACAGTTCCTTGAAATCATTATGCCAAATCTGACAGGTTTATTCCCTCTGCTGTATGATCAGGACAGATTTTTTATTTTTCTGTGTCTAACAATGTTAGAATGTTATTAGAGAATCTGCTCATGCAGGTTCAGATGCTTAATAGAGGGGGAAAAAAAGGGTCAATTCAGTCCTGATGTAAAGAGATTGAAGAAATGAGGGAAGGCAGAGATGAGAACAGCTGTGTGAAACCGAAATTCAGGTCATATCAGATGTTGCTGTGGGTGATGATGGCCAGAGAGTTTCCATGTCCCTTAGTGAATATATATTAAATGAGAAACACCAACTTTAAATATGCTTCCTGAGGGGCATGAAGGGTCAGGGCTCTCAGGACTAATATGTTTTGGATGGACATGATTGATTGTACTTTGACAGTAGCTTGGGCTCAAAGGCTACATTTGCACTGTACCTGAACTAGTCCCATGGGATGAGTAGTCCCACAGGTTTCCTAAAGTGTGATATGGTCTCAAGATCTGGCTGTACACATGTTGGCTGTCTTGTCTGCACAGCTGGATGGCATTGGTTGGGCTGACAACCTATGAAAGGGAGATGAGCAGCATATAACTGCAGGAAAGAAATTTCCCCTTTAATGTTCCACTTGCTCTAAATCCAGTCCAAAGAATTTGCCTGATAAATACAGGATAGATGTGATGAATGATCAAGTCTAGTCTTAAACCTGCTATTAAAGCACAGAACTATGCTTGGGATACCTTCTGCTGTAGTGAATTGAGCCTATCACATCCCACCCTTGCTGGCTTCATGAACAGGCCAGTGAATCTGTACTAAACAGCTGGAGATCATCAGCACCTTGTTTCCCTCTCTTCAGGATCTGAGTTTCTCCAACTGCATCAGTCTGCAGTTAGAGGCTTAGCTGTACCTCATCTGAGCAGTACATAGCTGTGTGGAGAATGTTTAGAACAGTTCTTGGAAAAATTGTGAATCATTAATCAGATTTTGAAAAATATATTATAAGGCTTGCAATCAATGGCACAGCAATCAATGGCACATATTTGTTAATGAATAGTAATTTTAAATACATATGGGATATAATAAAAATAGTCCAGCAAAGGATCATGGAGATGGTTATGTTATTGGAACATCTCTTCTATGAGGAAAGGCTGGAATTGCTTAGCCTGGAGAAGTCTCAGGGGAGATTCCTGTGTAAAGGGTAAGGGTAAAGAAGATGGAGCCAGGCTCCTTTCAGTGGAATCTAGTGACACAACAATGGGGGCAAGTGAAACACAAGAGGTACTGTCTGATTCTCAGGAAATACTTTTTTACTCTGAGAGTGGCTGAGCACTTAAACAAGCTATCTAAGTAGGTTGTGGAGTCTCTGTCCATGGAGAAGTACAAAAGCTGTCTGAATGTGGTCCTGGGGCAGCTCTAGGCTCTGGGTTACCTTCCTTGAGCAGGGGCACTGGACATGACCTCCAGTGGACTCATCCAACCTCAACTGTTTTATGGTTCCATGGTTGTGAGTACATGAGACTGATTGTGCTCATACATTACAAATTCTCTGTGGAAATAGAGAAGTGTGAGTGCATAGTCTTTTCCTCCAGAGTCTTCTCCTTTACATACAGGTGCAAAAATAAAAGATAAGAAAGCATTATTTAATGGTACTTCCAAAATTTAAGTATTAATTTCCAGTGGAATCAGAAAGGCAGAACTAAACTCATTATAAATGAATCAACTCAGTTACATTGTTCTCCATCTTTGGGAGAGTCTATTTTTGCCGTTGTTCACTGTTTCATTGTTTCATTTATCTCATCTCTTCCTATCCCATCTTGAAGTGTAGTAAGAATAGTGGATTACTCTGTAGAATTGATTAGTTGACAATAGGGATAAGGCTTCTCTTTTATTTTCTCATGGTGCATTTCTAAATTTTCACATGCTTTGTCAGTTGTGTTTTTTAAAATTACATTTCTCAGGAAAATGTTATACTAAAATGACTAAATTCCAGAAGACAGTAAACTGAATGATTGAGCTGAACGAACAAAGAAGCAAATTATATAGTAGGTTAATGACACTCCCAAAAAACTTGGGTGAAAAGCTAAAGCAGGAGTGGAATACTAATCAGAAGCTGCCTCTAACCAGCAATTACATATGCTTGTGAAAAATACTACTTCTACATTACATTAAATCCCCCTTTTTAGTAGCAGCAGTAGAAGCCATGATTTCTTAATGTTTAACTCTTATGAAGCAAGAGAAATATTTGATCCATTATTGAGCATGGAGGAGCTAGTTACAGAGTGTATTTCATGCAGCAAACACTGCTGTGTCTAAGAGGCTCTGAATACGAACCCCTGCTTACTCAGGGTGTGGCTGTATACGGCAATTTGGGGCAATTTGGCATTTCCCTCGTGTCAATAGTGTACTGCTTGTTCCTAGCAGACAAGTGTCTGTGCTGCAGAAACCACCATCACATCCTGCAGTAAGTGCTCCCCTTGTTGGCAGTGCAGCAGGGCACGCCAAGGGAGCCAATGTGGAGATAATTACCCTGGCTCCATCGAGGTCGCGCCCGGGAAATGTTTGTGGGGTAGTGTCTGCTAGAGCTGACCAGGCTTTAGCTGGCATAAAGATCTCATACAGAAGACTTCTACCACTAGAGTTATCTTTCTGACCCTTTTCAAGAAATCTGAAGTAACTTATTTATTTTTCAACTGTGCACTGGTTACAGATATTACAGTGCTGGTGCTATTCCAGAGGCTGCTGGTGTTCTTATTCAAAGGCTTAACTACTGCAAAGTCAGCTGGGAGATGTTGAAGTATTCTCACTTGAATAGTACAGCAAATTTCTGAAAAGAAGCTGTCTCCTGGAGCAGGAGACAGTGTTTCTCTTGATACAAAATACAGACAAAGGATGGTGGGGGGCAAATAGAAAGGACTCTTCAAAGAGAAAGTGAAGTGATCTGTTGAGGATCACCCAGAATATTCATTGCAGTCACTGCAACTCTGTATGCCATTTGAAAGATGAAAGAAATGACAATAACAGCAAGGTAAGAGCAATAAATAAAGTTTATCACTCCTTAAAACAAAATACTGTTTTTTGTGGAACATCTGTGAAGTTCCCAGTATCCTTGCCTCGTCAGAAAAGCATCTGTCTCCCAAAGTCATGGAATCCTAAGGAACCTGTGAAGACTGGCCTCCTCATTTTATAGAAGAGAAATTTCTGAGGACCTCGTACAAAAACTTTGGGATCAGAACCCAGATTTTTGAAAGCTTGCAGCTTTTCAAGTTGCTCTGGTTTGCCAGCTGAATTTTGCCTTCTGAGAACCTTCCAAGCTACTAGTTAAGAAGGTGGGTGAGCAGAAACTCCACAAGAATTCTGTGAAATTTTGATGTTGCTGAACTGGCATCTCCTGGGGAGAGAAAATTGTTGCTTAGGAAGATTTCTGATCAGTTAAGTTATGATTCCCTACAATAATGCAGAATGCATAGATTCCATTTTTATGGCACTGCATGCCTACAGGCCAGTCTCTTTGCCTGTGCATGTGCACCCATTGCAGAGGGTAGAGGTACACTCTCTCAATGTGTCACATTTGCAAAACAATGTAAAGCTTCTCCAACAGGGCTTGAAGAGTGGGATGGCTGGGATGTGATCAGGCCCTGCACTACTCCACATCTGTAGGCCAATCCAGAAAGTTATTTTTTACTGATTATTTGTCATTAACATGGTCTATACCAATCCTTCTGGAAATATGCATGGACCTTCATTAAAGAGTTGATGACTATATGAAACTAATTAATAAATAAATAATATTCTTAGAAATGGAAACTGTCAACATTGGTTTCTTTTCTGATTTATGTGAGTAATATCATATGTGATTATTGTAATAAGTTAAGTTAATGGAAAATGTCTACGATTTATAAGTGCACTTCTAACTAGTTTCGTCTGAAAGAGATAAATATGTCAAGAAATTATACTAATTCCCTTCCCTAAATATGAGAAGACGTAAAGATATGATTTAACATGTCACACTTGCAATCAGAAAAAAGTCCTACAATCAGGAATCTGTAATAAATATTTACATCATGTTTTTTTGAAGACAGAGAGAGTGCAAACATATTTGAAGCAGACTAAACATGTCTGGAATAAATTCTAAAAATAATTCCCTCTGAAGAGAGGTTAATTCCTGGTTTACAAGGCAGGGCTGAGCTCACAGTGCCTTTCCTGACTGTGAGCTTCTAATGTAGAATTTTTAGATAAGCGAGTGGTTTACTGTAAGAGACACATATCTGAAAGCTGAGAAGGCATAAGAGTAAAGCCCAGATGTGGGTTATATATCTTAGTGCAAGTGCTCTGGGTTATACAGTGCAAGTCCAGGGCCTATCACAGAATGCATGTGTGGGGAAAGGTGTCATTATGCTACATCCAGGTCTGGACTATTGCCAGGGGTGAGAAGTATCTGAGAGGTCACAGAGCCAAAACTCACATAAGAATCTGTACAATGTGAGTGCTCTGTGGCACTGCTGAAAGCTGGGAAGGTGGAGAGCTCCAGCAGGCTCCCTCTCTGCCTTGTGAGAGAGCCCAAGAGAGAAAAGGAGGCACACGTGGAAACCTTGTCCCCATGCTCCTACGGTGGGAATTCTTCTGTGCCTGAGGGACTCCTTATGGCCCATGCAGTTTGTTTAGTGACCATGTTACTGATTTAATCAATAAGTTAAGGTACTTTCCCAAGATAATATTTCCAATTTGAAAAAATCGTTATGGCTGGTAAAACTCCTGAAAGTAAGGCATATTTTCTGGTCATATTCAAAGCTTTATATCTGATGCCTGCCTATGTCACAGAAATGAATTTCTCTCTTATTCCCTATCAAAAGCAAATCTTTCATCTCCTGCATAAGATAGTGAGCTTCTCCATCGTTCAATGATTTTGATCATATCCAACATGGAAAATGGGTTGGAAGCTTTCCCTCACATTAAATGTCTGGGCAATCCTTGTTAGCAGATGTGCTGCCCATTTTTCTAGTAATTGCCTGTGGCCTTGCAGTAGACCTTCCTGAGATAAGGTGCTTTGTTGACTGTAGAAACTTGGATTCCCATCTCTCTGCTTTGGTTTTGCTCCTCTCTGTGGTGCTTGTGTGAGTGAGGCTGATCCTAAGCAAGGCTGGGCAAGGTGGAGCACCCTCAGCAAGTTTTCAGTCATTAAATTGATGGCTTCTGTTGTAAGTGCATGGCAGCTGGGCTGCAGACACTGCCTGTGCTGCCAGACTGGAAGCAGGAGAATGAATCCATAGTGCAGAAACTCCCACAAACCAAGGGTCTCACTCTGAAACTCTGTGAATTTGGGCAGCACAAAGAAAGTAGATTCATACTTTGGAGCAGTTGCAGTGATGGGGAAAGAGGATTCAGACGGACAGTGGTCAGTGAATTGATGGTATTTCCAGAGCAGCATGGGAAGAGCACAGCTTGGGAGACACATGATGAAAGGAAACTGAAATATTGATCTGCTGGCCTTCAAAATTAGTAGGAAGCTTCCAATGGGCTTCAGTGGGCTCTGTCTGAGGTCTTGTAGGCAGCAGGGAAAGGCGATGGATACTGCTGTAGGAATTCTCTGTGTTTGCAGCAGAGCTCTGAAATGTGTCCTCTGGTTTGAATCCCACAGAGAGCACTGAAGGAAACGAGGTTGGGATCTCAGGATGGGATATCAGAGATGTGAGGTAAAAGAGTTGTTTTTGCTACTTTGCTTCTTAACTCATCATTGCATGCTTTTAAAGGGAGACAAGGGGAAATGACTAAAATAATTCATAATTTGTGCTAAGATGTGATGCATTTATAAGAGAATTTCTCACCCCTATAATTTTTCTAAATCCTTATGAGCAGCAAATACTGAGCCAAATTTCACAAAATCAGATAAAACATCAAAATTGAGTCTTGGAATTTTAAAACTCTAGGTAGCAATATATTTTGAAAAATATCTTGTCTTCAGCAAGAAAAAACACCACAGGAAACTCAAATATACATTTTTATGAACCATATAAACATAAAAACAAGCAAACACTGAACTGTTTATCCCGTGATTTTTTTTTAATTAAAAAAAAAGTACTTAGTAAAGATGGATTTAGCAATTATTTTGGAAACCAAATAGAAATATATTTCCACAGAAAACTGTTGTTCATGTATATTTTTTCTTATTTATGTGAGATCATAATATAATAGACATTTTTAATTTTTTTGAGATTGCAGTATAGCATTTGTTTTTATTATTCCTGTCTATAACTGTGATGCATTTTCTTCTACCAGATTAACTCATGTAATTTTATTTTTGCATATTAATTTCTAATAAGTAAAAACACCCATTTAAAATTAAATTTTATATAAACCTTAAAAATAATCTTTCTTCTGTCAACTTTGTTCAAAGACAGATTTTTCTTTGTCTTTTTTCTTTATATCTGTAGCTTTTTGCACTACTGTTTTTAATTTGTAATGAGCAATATTTGTGCAGAGGCATTTTATTATGAAGACAGCTGAGCTCTGCCAAACATTATCCTACTAGCTCAAACTAGAATTGCAAGAAAGCATTCCAGACTGTGCCCTTTTGAGTGGCCATTTATTTCAAGCAGTGATAAAATAACTTCTTTCTAGATGGTGTTGCATAACTATGTTGTCAGACTATTTCTTTACTAAGTTGGTTTTTGCTGGCTTTTTTTCAAAAAGAATTGTTGTATGTTTCCCCTCCAAAGTTTATTTTCTTCCCTGGAAATACAATAATATTCTGAAAAAAATTGATACTGTAAATGATAATAAGTCATTGGAGACTCAATTGGTAAATACAAGATGTTCAGATGACACGTTGAAGGCACTGGTCATCCATTGACTCCTCTTAGCACCCCAATCTTGAATTCTTCATTGAAGATAATGGGAATTTTGTCCCAGTTGAGGAATATGGGAATATGACAGCATTTACATAACAGAGATAATCAAAAGTTCAAGCTACACAGATAATTAGTTTAATACAGAGGCACTTCTGCTGTTCTTTTTAAAATTTAATAATTTTTTTAATATCTCTAATGGAAGTGACAATATAGTGCTGTTTATTGTAATTGCAATCTGGAAGACCATTTAAAAGCTATCAATGCTTTGACACTGGACATCTGTTACAAAACCCATGTATTTCCAGAGTATTCATAATTTATATGTATCATAAGTATCGGCAAATATATAAATATATATTTTTCTTGAAAAGCTGATCTGCTTGCAGCTGATTTACTGTAAAAGACGGCAGCTGAGAAAATTCAGGGCTTTCTGTTGTGCAGAACTGACTGATTTATAGTAGCAGAAGACTGGATTAAACAATATGGCATGACTCTTCTCTCAGGAGACCAGCTTCCCACTCATCTTGTTATGGGGCCGACACAGTGGTCAGCTGAAAGGATCTGCAGAGAGAGAGAGAGAGACCAAGCTCTTTGAAAAGTCCCTAATTACAAAGAAGCAATTGCAATAGCAAAAGTTACATACCTTTGAAATTGCTCAGTTAACAGAATTGTCATCACAACTGAATGAAGCATTTTTTACTTTGATCTTGAAGTTTTACTACTGAAGCAGTTTTAAGCTTGTGGTGCTTTACAAAGAAATGTCTCCTCAATAATTGTATCAACACTTCTTGTGATACTGACCATCAGAAATAAGAAAAAAAAAAAGGAAAAAAAAAGTTTCCACATAAGCATTCAAACTTCTGAGTTAGTCTTTTGGCTAAACTTGTTCCCACTCATACTCGGTTTTTGAGATGCCTTCAAACAATCAAAAGATTGTTTGAAGATCAGTGATGGAAGTTAGTGGAAAGTCGAAGGTCCTCTCTAAAACATATTCTGTAAACTAGAGATTTGGCCCATCCAGGGGGGAATTCCTCAGATGGGGGAATGCCATGCCATTCATCCAGGCCTCCCATTGGGGCATCCTTGTTAGATATGCTAATTTGTAATGTCTGTAATTTGTATACACGATCTATTGTGTGTGCGTGCATTGCGGCGCATTCCACCTTGGAGAAATGGTGCACCATGAGTATCCTTATTAAAATACCCAGGCAAAAATCCCTTATCCCTTAACCATGTCTGGCTCTCAATTTTTAAGGCCAGGAAAAGGCATCAGTCTCATTCAATTTCTCATTTTGGTCCATGGAATCCAACTAATTTTCATTGTGCTGGGTTTTTTTTGAGCTGACACCGTTCCTGACTGGTTTTGAGTGCAGTTGCACAGATGCTTTCTGCAGCCCAAGGGGATCCATGGTGTCATGAGACTGAGCAGGCTGGTGGTAAGAAAAGGGTGGGATGGCCCTTTTCAGTCACAGCACTGAATCTTGCTGTCTTAAACAGATCATGAAACTGGACTGTGAGAGAAACCTCCCTCAGGACATAGACATGCTGTGGCATGAGAAAATCCAGCCTGTTGGTATTTAAATGATCTGGAAGACTGCACATATCTTCTGCTGGACTGAGACCAGTGTTGTCAGCTCAAAGTTGTATATTGTATTTACTCCAGCTGAATTGTGCTAGCTGAAACACATGAAATACTATCCCTTGAATACTGAATCAATACATCCAATAGACATGAATTGGGCTGCCATGTGCAGAATTTGATTGTAATCCCCAGGGAAATAAAGCATGGGTTAGGTTAGATGTCTTAGTGTAAAGTAATATAAAGTTGGATTAATCTGTGTACATCAAATTCACATAGTATTAACTATGCAAAATACTCATTCAGATTATTTGGCAGCAGATTTATGTAGACAGAATGGTATGCCCTCTGCTAAAAACGTACTCTAATAAAGAGTTTGAATATGTGAAGATGTATGTTTATGTTTAAAATGAAATAATATAAATTTTGACATGTGGGCCTTATTTAATCATAGTCTTTTGATAAGTATAATGCCATGGCTAAACACATAATTGCAAATAAGTCTAATTTCTAAGTGTTTTTATTAAATGAATGATGGCATAATTAAAAAAAGAAAATAAAAGAAGTTTTAATAGCAGCGAGCTATATTTTAGATAACTACCTATTAACCATAGTACTGACCTACTTCACAGTCTTCTTGGTTTTGCTCTTTAGACAAAAACAAGTTACTCCTGCATGTGCCTCTTATTTTCTTGCTATTCCTGGTATGCCTTGTTTGTAGACTTCTCAGTACAGATGTTATTTTACCATGGTGTATACATAACAATTGGCAGATTGGAGCCTGGCTTTTAGCTGGGAAATCTAGACATGAAGAAATAATGTTAATACTATGCAGTTGCCTGACTACATTGTTTTTCATGGGTTGAAGGATAACAGCTCATCAGGAGTGCCACAGCTTTCTTTGTACAAGGCATGCAAGTAAGAGACCTGGCACAGGTGTTTGCAGCTGCCCAGCAAATCCATACCAGCCCTGTATCATGCATGCATCATTCTGTGTGATTTAGGAATGGGAGGTGCACAAGAATTGCTCAGGATCCTCACAAAGGATGTGTCCTATTACCTGCTGGTTTCTTAATTCTCTAGGTAATAGGCAGTATACATAAGGGTGAGAGAGATATTGGAAAAATCAAAGTTTCTAAGCTCTCTGCTACAAACCTTCAGTGGAACTAGGTTAAAAAATGAAAGCACTTCAATGGGAAGGAGACAGAAATGTTAGTACACTTGTAAAAACACTTTTTGCTCATTTAGCAGAAGATCAGCTGCTATGAACAAGTAATGCAAAAAAAAGAAACAGAGGTAATTTCCCATCCTAAAATAAGGCATCATTATGAAAGCAAAAATGACAACAGTATAAACATTAATAAATGTGTAATAGTTCCCAATGTGTGCTTTATGTGCTTTCAAAACGTTTCGCTACAGAAAGCTTGATTAATTATTTCCAGGGAAGAAAATAATTGCCTTTTCTCTTCTACAAAACCTATAAGTAATTTTATAGGAATTTATGTTTTATATTGAGTGCTTTTTATTACCAAGAGTTCTTTCCACAGCAGGACTGGAAAGAAAGTTAAAAGGCATAAAAATCAGAGGTAGAAAGCAGTTGCTTTTCCCTGCCATTGAACTGACTGCTCTCCATGGCAGAACATATCAAGTTTTCTGAAAATGCTCCTAAGGGCTCAATACTGATCTGTTACTGAGAGTGGCATAAAAGTGACAGTGATTCCATTCCTAAAATGCCCACACAGCACGGGCTGATCTTCCTGTTTCCTTTCCTGATATTAATTCTATTGACTGTTGTTAATTTTATCCTATAAACCCTAAATAATATATATTACACCCATTATACTCAGTCTGCCAGTATGTCTCTATTACACTGATTCTGAGCAAGACTAAGTTTTTAAAATCTTTTAGTAAATTAGCACCTAGTTTTATTGCTCTTTCCTGAAAATTCTTTCTTTTGAAAATGTTTTCTGTTAATGTTGATGTAAGAACTGCATAAGCTTCTTGAATTTCTCTTTTTATTATAGCTGAACAAGAAAGGACTTTAGTGCTTTTTCTGACTCTGTAATGTGTACATGCATAGGTAATCTCAGAATACCATTTCTGGTAGTTTATAGCTCTAGCTGCTATAAAACATAAATAACTCGGCAATCCTTGACTAGGCAGTTGAATAGTGAATCAATATTTGACCTTCTCAGAGCTACAAGATCAGAATAGGGGAAAAAACCCCATGCAATATGTTTTAAGTCAGTTTTTCCATAAGCTATTCTTTCAACCAAGTGGTTTCTGACCTTTGTCTGTATTGATAAGAAGTGACCCAATGGCCTGGCTGTCTTATTTAGGTGTAGCAGCAAGAGCTGAAGCCACTGTGCATTCTGATTTGCAAAGCAGAGATACCAACTATCTATGTGGCATTGGGCCTCTTCTGGTTATGTAAATGTCCAGCCAGGTGCCTGATGGTCCCTAGGAAGGCCTTTCCACTCATCCACTGACACTGCAAATGTGTCTTCCTTTTTCCTTTTCAGCCACAGAATAAAAGCATTCTCCATCCTCAGTATAAGAAATAACAATCAGAGCTCAAAAAACTGAGGAGACTCAAGTGCTTGGGATCTTTTATATATTATAAGCAGAAAATGTGGTTGCCCTCTTGGGTTCTCTAAATGAAGTCCCTTGGTAACGTAATTGAATTTATATCATTCTATGGCAGTGATTGCTAAACAAAGAATTTTTTCTCCTGCCATCTTCCTTAATATAAGGAAAAGCATAATCTTAATGCAGATTTCTTTCATATACTGCAGTATACTACAAATCTCTGTAGGAATTTAAATGTTCAGCAATAAAACTATTTTCTCAATTCTGAACTCTTATATGAAACCTAACCTTCATTACTTCCTCAAACCCTGAAAATCCTAAAGAATATCAAAACCAAAAACCATGTAAGGGCTTTTAATTGGAGGGTAGATAACAATATTTTTTCACTAATACATCTCTCCAGAATATAAGTAATCTGTTCAGAAATTGAAGTTGTCCATTGTTGCATCTCAGTTAAATGGATATTGGATTCATGGTGATAAAATGTTACACTAGTCCTCTGGCACTAGTATTTTCTAATATAATTAAGATCTGAATAGTATATAGCATGAAGTCTAACTATCATTGTAGATAATTGCAGTGATCCTACACATTTTTCACAAAGCAAATATGGTAAAATAGCCTTAGATGACTTAGAGTGATGCATAGTTAACCTTATTACATGGTTTCTTGAAGTGTGACAGCAGACTAATACTTTAGTGTGAGCAATGCCTACAGTAAAAAGGTCAAGGAATGAAGATGAGAATAACAAATCTGACTTTCACACTATAAAGTGAAAGCCATTAATGATAATGTATATTATTACAGCCAAGACATAATGTAGAGCTTGAAACTGTGAAATGTAATTTATTTGATTTATTTCAATTTACTCTTTTTTTATTTGTGCACTTAAGAATAGGAACTGGTTACATAATAGCAAAGCAGGAGGATAAATTGCTTCCCACCCTCTCTTTGTCTACAAGGCAGTTTTTATTTTTTTTTAATATCCTCTGAATAACTGCATAAAACAATAATGTCAGAAAATTATTTGAATTTTTTTCTGTTCCAGATAGCTCAGATAAACTTACTGTGATACAAAAAAAAGCCTTATTGTCTGTATATTAGAAGTAATAGATGTAGAGGAAATGGACATTTTTTCAGAAGCAGTTGTGGACAATTTACAGTAGCTGTATTCTGAGCAGTAATGTCACTAGACAGATTTTCTTCCTCAGAAGAATGAAGGTAGAGACTGGAATTTCTGAGAATTTTGTGTTGTTCTTCTTCTTTTCTTTTTCTTTAGTAACATAGTTGGCTTAGTCTAGTCTAAAGGTGCCACCCTTGTAAGAAATTTTACCAATATGTATCCTAAGGGCTGTGGGCACACACATCTGATGTTTCTCCTTGGAGGGACTTCTGGTGTTACAGCATCTTGAGAAGTTTTGTCTGTCTCCCTGGCAAAGGCCACAGTGGAGTAACAGGGGAGCAGGATGGCATGCAGGTCTGTCAGTCAGCTCAATTTTCTATCAGACATTTCAAAATAAACCTACTGTGACTTGTTGCACTTAAAATGAGCTGGGTTAAAAAAGGTTAAGCAGTAGTGTTTATATGGTTTAAGATAAACTGCCTCATTGTCTCATTTTGACTGAAACAGAATAGGAAACACCCATAGGCACAGCCTTGTCAGAACAGATAATGAGTTTAGGGTCAGAGTGATGAAGAGCAGGTGTAAGCTGCAAACTACTACACACTTCATTTTACTGACTTTTTTCTCAATTTTTATTCAAGCAATTCTACTTAGGAAGAAGTTATTTGTTCTTCTGTGTGTATATGCATGTGATTTCTGTAATGATAATGGTAATATGGAGGGATGAAGGGAGGTGAGAGGAAAGGGATGGCATGGATCTTTGGGTTGCTATGAGTACAAGGCATAGTTTGTAGCAAAGCCTAAGCAAAATCACTGGAGCAGGGCAGAGAACAAAGGTCCAGGTTGTCAGGTCTGGATCAGGGCTAGCAGGGCTAGCCTATCTTTTTAGCAGCATGTCTAGACCCTGGCCATGTTCCCAGGGAAAGAGAAAACCAGGGAAAAAACAGCCAAAAGGCAAATAAGCAAGCAACCCTGGAAGAAAGTTTCTTTGCCTGAGGTGTGATGATGAAATTTATCTTGAGGATATGGATTCAAAACCAGTTCTCTTACCACCAACCCTTTGCTACACAGCAACCTATTCTTAACTTCTCTCCCACAACAGCTTGATCAGCCTCAGAGACATCTGCTCTTTTTGAGGTAGCAAACTACTCTGGAATCCTGAATCATATTGTGCTCCCAACTATCTTCGTATCCTAATTCAAGATTTAGAAAAGATTCACGTAAAATGAAGAAATGATTACAAACTCTGTGGCTGTGGAATTCTGCTGGGGAATATTTTAACAGTTTACTACCACAGAAGGTCAAAGCCACAAGTAAAATTTAATTTATTCACACAGACACATTTAGGGAGTTCAGTGTCCTCCTTGTGTCTGTTGAACCTCCATGTAGAGCTTTGATTCTGTGTAGTCTGCCTTCCTTTGCTGTCCATACTAAAGGATTTCTAAAATAATGAGTTGAATTAAATGGAGTTATTCTTCATACTGCCAAGTGTAAGCATTCTGCATGTTGGATCTGTTGGACAGAGTGTCCCATCCTTCTGCATGGGACCATTTTGAATGATAGTAGATGTCATGTAGATGACATAAACACCATTTACATACACCTGGTTTCAAGTATGACCAAACACAAATGCAGTGTTGATGTTTGGATTTGCTGGATGCTGAAGCTGGGTCTTAGGCAAAAAAAACATTGATGTGACCAAAATCTGAATAAGATGTCCAAAGGAGAGTCATTGGAGTTGCATTAACCTCTGCATATTTTGTCCAAAGCATTCTAGCATGTCTGCATGTGGGAGGATGCTTGACTGTGCTTTCATTTGGGGTGCTCTGTCCACATCTAAATGTGTTATGCAAGTAATGATCCAGTGAAGTAGAATCCTGGCACAGAGCTTAACTGCAAAGCATTTGCAGCATTCATAAAATGCAGAAATAATATAATTTACTTTGCATTATTGGGAAGAACTTTTTCACTTTAAAGAGCTTTTATTGATTAGTAGAAGAAATAGACAGAAGAAAACACATATACAGTTGGCTCCACATACAACTTGCAACCCTCCTTACCAGGTAACCCAGCTCCAGTTTGCAATAGGATCACTCACAGATTAAGAGACTGCTGCCTCTTTTCTCTCACTATGGCAGGCAATAATGAATAAAGAAATAAAAAATATATTTCAAAATATACATTTTAAATATAGAAAATATTTTAAATAAGTCTGTATTGCTAATAGTGTTACTTATATTACTGTAATATGTACTGTAATATAATATTACTACTATAATGACTGATTATTCAGTGAGCTGACATACCCTTTAATCTATTTATTTTTAAGGGTTCGCTTGCCTCTGCACCAAAGTTAATTACTTGTGCTAGAGCTGCCTGTTTGTTTGTAATTGACTTTGTTCCCACTGTTCAAAAGCAGCTTACCACGCACATCGAGCACCATTTTTCAGATTTAAGTCCTTATTCTGAGCCCAGCACTGAGGCCTTATTTCTTGGCTGGAAGTGGTGAAAGAGAACATTCAGCTACCAACTAGCACATCTGCCTTCTCTGTGTGTTTGGGTATTACAGTTCCTGAACTGGGCTCAGGAGAGAGCTATTTCTAGCCCTCATCATCAGAGAGGAGACTGCTGCGGGTTGGAGCAATTGAGGGAAGGCAACAATAAATCTAATGCAGAAGGATCCTGATATAGGATGGGAAAACAGAATTCAGATGGTCTACTAACAGCTCTTGTGGTGAAATTCAGTAGGAGGGATGTAGTATCTCATCTATTTTAAACAAACAAATAAACCCTACGACTAAGGAGGTTTCACTCTTTTAGTAGTAAAATGTGCCTTTTCACTCTGAGCTGCAATTGCTGGGAAGTCATAAATACAAGATACATACATGCCAGCTTCCATAATTTAAAGTAATTTCCTGGTTGAGCAGCATTAATGGAAGAGGTACTGCAGTCATTTGCATTGTTGCAGTACTGATGCTGGAGTTTATTCATATTAAAGTTGAAAATGTCAATTGCCTTGCTCATGGTAGTAGTATTCTGAGCAAGTACTCTGTAATGTTTAAAAATTGTCTAAGTAGTAAATATGTCTCAGCTTGTTATGACTCAGCTCATAAAAGACAGAATATTTTAATGCAATGAAAGAATGCTGATGCCTTTTTTCCAAATTTCTCCAGTAATGATTTTAATAGCACTAACTCAGAGATTTTCTGATTGCTACTTGTCATCAACCCATCTGGCAGAACAAAACAGAGGCTGGGATATTCCAAGGGGCTTAGGAGGGTGAGGCACACAACTTCCTTTTATCTTGTGCTGATGGGGTCCATTCCTATTGAATCCAAACTGAGTCACTCTTCTCTTTAGCCATATTCTTGCTGTGAGTTTAGTGTGGGCAGATGCCTTTACCAGATTAGATACTAAATCAGGCCATTCTTTTTAAAGATTATGATCTTTACTAATGTCATATGTCCATGGGCTACATTGAGATCAGTCACTGTGTTATTCACCATTTACTGCCTTGTTAATGATTTTTCTCCTGTGAAAAGCCAAACCTTACTGTAACTCATGTCTTAATCTGGAGAAACTCCCTATATGTAGACAAATTAGCAATAAAACCACAAAGAACTAAGAATTGTGGGTATTGTTTTATAGTCTTTGACACTTGGAACCCCACTCTGATATGATAGAAAACTGCTCTTTTAGTTTAGGCTAATAATTACAGGGCACAGTGCTACACAGTGCTTGTCTGAGAAGCACAAGAACAAGACAGTCTAATGTCTAAGCTGTACTAATAGTGAGTTGTAACCTTCCCCATTACTGCTGCCATTAAACGCATCTAAATAATTGTATATGCAAGTGTTTGGTTTTCTTGGCAAAAAGTTTCATTATCTGCCATCAAGCTACAGGTGGAAAGTTACTCTGTCTCCATAAGTCTCTTTTACCTTCCTCCAAAAATTAGCCTTTCCCATATAGCCTTTCTCTTTCTCTCCTTAGGACATCGAACAAACCCTTACAACATCATGTGTGCATCAGGCTTGGAACTTGTCAGGAGAAGGTCTGGAGCAGGACCCTGGGTTCCAAACTCCAGTCTAGAGTTCTCCAGCTCCTTTTCTTTTTTTCTTTGCCGGTCAGGCCCTATAAACATCTACTGCTAGAAGGAAACAGCGAAATAAGGATTCTGAAAACATGGCTGATGTCTGTGACTGTGGTATGAATTGACACAGTCAGAGGAGACTCAGTCAAGTCAGTGTGTCCCTTTAAAGACTCCTGTTAGATCCTTGCAGGTTCCTGGGGCATAATTAAGCCAAGTTTTGGAGACAGAAATGTCCATACCTTTATTCAGCTCACAGTATCCTTGCTGGTAATGTGTTGCCATGAACAGAGGGTGTTGTTGAAGAGCTGGCAGAAAACCTTTGGTGTGCATCCTGACAGACTTAATGTTGCTGCCATGAAGGTGCATACTCAGAAAAGCTAAACACTGGATGAAGCCAAGGCTTTTAATACTTAATGGTCTCCTGTAATTTGGTCCCTGCTAGAGGCAAAGTGATTTTCAAGGTGAATACTGCAATAGTCTGAATGAGTTGCAATTTCCCTCCTGTGATCCTGATGAGGGAGGGCTTAAAAGCGCATGTGATGATAGTGTAAGACCATCCTGGAGCACAGAATAAAAGTGCTGGCCATACAATGAAGAATAAGTCTTTTCCATCCCAAAAGTTTACTTCTCTCATCTTCCATCAAGTGTTTCTAGACACCCAGCTGATTGGTCTCAGCTACTCAGTGAGGAGGACCTTTTCTGTTTTTTCAGTTCTGGGAAGAACATTATTCTGATGAATCCAGCTGGCAATGTTTTAAAGCATGCAGTGAATTTTAAAGTTTTGTCATATAACAAAAAAAAGAGATGAATATTTTCAATCTACAGTATTACTGTATAGCCAGACACCCACAAAAACCCAACATTTCATCTCTACAGCCCTAAATATGGTGAATTTTATGGGGAAAAAAAAAAAGCTGCTTGATAGAGTATGTAGTTTAAGTGCTTTACTAATCACAGTGTTCAGACTTTTTATAGGCAGAAAGGCACTGAAAGTCCTTGAATATATTTTCAATTAAAAAATAGGAAAAGTTCATTAGCTGAAAGCTTATTTAGGAATTTTAGAAATTACGGTTTTTCTGTTTGAAAATTTACAAGCATTTAGTCAAGGAGCAGAAATGTACACATACAAACACACTCAGGCCAACAGTGGCTAGACAGTTATTTTAACAAAATATGCTTCAGAGAAAATCTAGAAAATAAAAAAAATTTAAAAAATATATAAATAAATCTATTTCCATTTAGAAATCCTCTCTAATTATAGCTATGTCAGTGATTGTAGCCCACCAAAATTGTAGAGATTATTGAGAAAAGTCCTGAGTGATGTCCTTATCTGGACAGACGCGTAGTTCTTATGAACAGAACCTCTAGAAGATAAAAGCTCTATCTCCAAAACAAAAGTTAAAACATTAAGTTAAAAATAAAATTATTATTATCATCATCATCATCATCATCATTAATATTAATATTAAAATATAATAATAAAATTAACTTAAAACTTAGAAAAAAGTAGTTTAAGGTTTTTGGGGCTGAGTAAGGAATATCAGCTGCTGTAGCCTGTGGGTTTGGGTGTTCAGCAGTATAAACATAAGGAGTGGGATGCTGCTAACACAGCACCTGGCTCACTTTACCACCCAGTGCAAATGTCCAGGTACAGAATGACTGAGACTTTGCCAAGGTTTCCAGGAAGAAATTCAAATAATGCATAGGGTATGAGTAGAAAATGCTGTATGTATTTTACTGCTTTTGTTTTGGAACGAGTCTTGCCTGCAGCGTGACCTTAAAGTCCATTGTGACTAAGGATTATAAAATTTAAACACTGACTGTATAGCAATTAAAGTAAAATGAAATAAATTGTTGTTCAAGTATTTATGAAATGCTTTTATTTTCATTCTCTGTTCTCAGACTTAACAAAAACAAGTTTAATTTAATTAATTAGTGTCTCCTTAGTAAAAAACCCCAAAACATATTTTACATAGGTGCCACCCTCTGTTAAACACCACCTCCTTTTTTGCAACCTCTAGCCTCCACCCTCAGAAATGTATTTAATACAGGAAGCTTGGACACAGCAGTTGTTCTGCCAAAGCATTATGCAGCTGGATGATAACTGTGCAGACAAATGTAGCTACTGAGAAAGGAAAGGGGATTCAAAACTTACATATATACAGAGGGTAGCTGTGTATAAAAAGGCCCAAATGCTCATACAATCAAACAGCTCTGAAAAAACAGGAGATGAAAACAATGAGGGAATAAAATTAAAGAGGTATTGGGAGGGCTAGATTTCCACTTTTTGAACAAATCTGATTTTATATTAGGGAAGAAGAATTGACAGTCATATGGGTGCATCTGTGTTAGTGTTTTTCTTCAAATTTGAAATGTGCTTTTGAGGTGAACCACCTCTGCCTGTGCCCACTGTGCTCTGGCAGCCTAATGAATAATGAAAATAACCTCAGAGGTGTGCTCCAGGAATGAACACACTGAACTACAGCAACTAATGGACATTCAGTGGGAAGGACCACACCAGAACCACTTTCATGTATAAATCTTCCCAACCTATGTGGTGGGAACCTGGTGCCCACAGCAGGAGCTGTTTTTCCCTGCTGATCTATCATGTTGCTCTATAAACTTCTTGCAAAGTCCCTTCCTGTCTGAGTGCAGAGACATTTCCATCCATCCAGCCTACCTGCAAGCATTGACTTGAGCTGTCAATGGTAGAGGTACAGCTGGTGAGCACAGGCTGAGCTGCAGAAAGCAGCAGAGAGCATGTGAGGTCTGTGAAAGTACAAGTCAACCGTGGATGTCTCTGCCCCTCCATACAGGGATGGTGGGATGGACATTGTCACAGTGCCATTGCCTGTGTGGAAGAAATATTGACAAGAAGTCTCCAAACTCTGGATACACCTTTAATAAATCTTCCCATCTTTAAAGAACTTTGTAATTTTTAAGGCCACAAAATCCCAGTTCTTTAATGCCACAAAATCTCCCTGCTTCTGGCTATGAGTTTTCTTCCTAGTATCAGGTACAGTACTGTATTTTGGATTTAGTATGAGAATAAAGTTCATAACACATTGATGTTTGAGTCATTACTAAGTAGTATTCACTAAAATCAATGACCTTTCAGTGTCTCATTCCCTGCCAGTTAGCAGGTGCACAAGAAGCCAAGAGAGAGCATGGTCTAAGCTGCCAAAAGGATATTCCATACCACAGAACATCATGCCCAATATACAAACTGGGGGGAGTTGGGAGCTGCCAATTGCTGCTTGGGAACAGGCTGCTCATCCATCAGCAGGTGATGAGGAATTGTTTCTCTGGCGCATTATTTTTCTTTCTCACTTATTTCTGTTATTATTATTATTACTATTACTACTATTATTATTATTGCTATTAGCATAATTAATATTGCTATTAGTTTTATATTTTACTTTATTTCAGTTATTATGCTGTTTTTATCTCATCCCATGACATTCTTTTTTTTTTTTTTTTTCATCAATTCTTCTCCCCACAAGTGGAGAGGGGAGAGCATGCAAGTTGCTGCACAGTACTTATATGCCTCTGGGGTTAAACCATAGCATTTACCTGAGTTCTTAAGATGACCTGCCAGCTCCAGCACACATATTACATGCAAGATGGTAATCCTGATAAGAGTTATCACAGTGTATGGTGTTGCAAGAAAATTGAAATTTTAGCAAAGTTCTATTTTTTTTCAATCTCAAAGACCAGCCTATGCCTCTGAATGCAGTTTACAGACTATTTCGATTTCAGGGAAGCTAATTTGGGGCATTATTGCTTTTATTTTAAAGATTTCTCTCTAGTTAGTAATTTTTCAGAAACACACATCTGAGATTTTCAGCAACAGAAACTGAAGTACAAGGTATTTCTGTTTCCACTAGAAGTTGAAAGGTCTCTTCTAGGACCCATTTAATATTCCTGGCTGATGGTAAAGAGTGGGAGTTATGAAACTTCTGAAAAGATTACCTTTTGGGAAAAAACCCACTTTTTATTCAGTTGCTGAAGAAATAATTTCTAAGACTAGCAGTAGATTTGTCACTCTATGAATGTATTTATTGAATAAATGATTACAAGAACCAGAACCGTTGTCATTCTCATAATGCACTAGCACAAGATACACATTCCTAATTGACTGATTTTGCCATGTGATCTTCAATTCAACCTGAGAACATTTTTATACCCAATGTTTGGCTAAAGCATTAGTCCTGCTTTTCAAAATCTTTTCATAGGGCTCACTGTACAAGGGAAAGGTACAGCTATACTTATCATTTAATGGCATGTATGAAATCCAACACAAACTAATGTGAATTCAATTATTACATTGGCATTGGTCTTGATTCCAGCTCATGCAATCATATTTCGATAGACTACAACAGACTGGAAGTCCTGAGTAAACTTACAGAGCTACTTCCAACAGAGCCAGCAGGTCTGCGAGGGCTACCTCCATAGAACATAAAATGAGCTGTTAATACTTGCTAATAGCTTCATTCTTGTAGAGTAAGAAAACCCTGGGGTGCCTTTAGGCACTGTGAGCACACCACAGAAGATATTTCAAACAGGCAGATGGAATCTTCCCTGTGAAAATAAAAAAATTCCCAAGACCAAAACATTAATGTCTAACATGTACACACAGAAGTACTATTTTTCATATCTGTGTCTATCATTAAAAACAAATAGCTACCCATACATCACTTTGCAGAATAAGATAAATATACAAGAATAGTTATAGTAATATGTTCGATTGCCTGCTTAATTTATACAAACTCTGTTAATCTATCTGTTCAATAGAGAGACAGTATACACATTTTCATTGTGTAATAATTTCAGAACATAGACAATTTATCTAAGCTCAGGAGTAATTTATAAATTTTTCATCACCCCTAAACCTTGATTACTTCTAAGTGATTCATTTTAGCTGAATGTTTTTATTTCTTCACAGGTTTTTAAAATCTGGGGACAGCAGGTTTGATGGATAATTACCATTATTTTGCAATATGCAAAATGATTCTAAGACCAAACCTGGTGGTATACAAAGTTAGCAGCAGCAAACCAGCCAACCAGCAGCAGCAAAGCAGCCATTCCCAGGCCAAAATTGCAGGAGGAAGAGCAGCAAGAACAAGGTTCCTCTGATGGTTCTTTTGCCAGGTCTGTTCTTCTCTCTCATTTTTCTTGTTTTCCATGTCAAAAGCAACTTGGTCCAGAGCCATCACTTCATTTGAAGGATCTCGCTGTTGTCAGTCAGATAATTCAAAGGTCTGTGAAACCCACAAGACTATCAAAGTCACAGTCATTGGGATATTTTCCTGCTCTCCCTTAGAATCATCACTTTTAGTGGAGATTTGCAACTAACTGCATTTTTTTTTTTCAGAAATAATTATTTTCTCCCTCTTTGCAGTCTGCTTGTAGCTGTGTATAGATGTAAGACTTTGCACTGCAGTTGGTTACCAACTTTTTTGCCGTAGTTTAACCTGTCACAGTGAAGCTCCCTGTTGCACTTCTCTGTCACTAAAATCACCACAGATAACCAAAGTCTGAAAGTTTTTTATCCCATGTAGTGTAATATCAGGTGTCTTAACTTAAAATAGTTTGGAAAGATCATTTGGACTGATGCAGGTAATTTACTGTTCATGTGCATTAGCTGTGCCTCTAATTGGGGAGCTACAGGGAGAAAATGGCACAGTAATATTTGTAAATGTTCCAGCTACAAGATGAAACAAATTCTTCTCAAAATTTGGATCCGTTCCCTTTAGCTTGACAGCACAATAGATGTGTGACTTATCAGAAACTGTTCTTCCAAAACCATACAAATTAATGATTGTTTCACATCTTGATCCCCAACTGAAAAAAAACATTTATTATTTTTGTTCATAATTACTAGTCACTGCTATTTCCTTCAGTTAGGAAGTCTCTTGGCCTCTCTGCTTTAAAAATGGTTATAAATGGAGATGTGATTAAAAAAACCCAGCTTACATTGCATCATGCATAGCAAGTTTATTAGTGCATACACTATCTTGCAGTTTTCAAATCATCTGCTTTGACCAACTCCTATCATAACATGATTCTGGAACATGAGAAAGCCTCATTTTTAGAAACATCTTTACATAACAGATAAGGACGAACATTTCCATTTTACTAGTCAAATTTCTAAATTGTTTCTAAACAAACACTCTACTTCCCCTACACACTACTGACGGTGAAAAAAAGCAAGTTCAGGAATCAGCTGGCCAAGGCCACCTAGTTAGATCTGGGATTATAATCAAAGCATGTCACATGCATATCATAAAGCACTCTACAGTGCTGTGCCCAGACCAATGACATGATTAAGGGGTAAAATCTTAAATGAGCATTACAAAAGGAAAATTAAATCAGCCTTTAACACAGATGCTGTTCTCATCAGTTATGTTTGCCAATTTTGTAAATAACCTTCTATATTTATGTGTATAAAATAGGCTTGGTTCATTTTATAGTCTTATTAATTTTTATGTTTGATTTTATTATCTATATTATGTCTGTAAATACTGTAATAATTAAAAAAGGTATTTGCACTGGATTTTTTTCCATTCAATAAATATCAGGGATCTGTAATGGGCCTGCTAATTAGGCATTGGCATTAAAATAAAGAGTAGAAGATACTAAAATATAGTGCCTAAAATAGGAACATGGTTAGATTAAACTTTTTATGTTTGCACATTTTAAATACAGCAAGCTTTAAAAATTGCCATAAATGGATTCTGCAAAGCATCAAATAATGTTTATATCATTCAAAGATAAGCTGACTCTGCCTCTTTTTTCCCATTTTGTGATTTACTGCACAATGATAGAAAAGATTTCTGCAAGAAAGAACTTTAATTATGCAAACACTTTAATTATAAGGCATTCTCAGCAAATGCAAAATATGACTTCAGGTACATAATGAATATGCATGTGTATATGTACACATGTACACACCTATGTATTCACGTTAAAAATGCACTAATTAATAATAAGAGGTAATATTCCACCTCTGAATCAGTTGAATTCTGACATTTGACTTCCTTCTCCACAGTTAGGATTTCATCATCAAACCCTACGCTTCCACGCTGCTTTTTTGTTCCAGAATTTATTTGTCAGGTCTGCCAGAGGTGTGCTGGTCACACCCTAGAGGGTGTAATGATGCCTGTGATGGTCATTTTAGATGCTGGCCTTCTGCTGACTCCCGGGAAAGGACTCCTGGATGTGGAGTCCCCTCTGAAGCCAACGTGCTCGTGGTTTGCAGCTGCTCAGTCATTCAGGTCACAGCCTCTGCTCGCAGGTGACTGCTCTCCACCTGGAGAATGTGAGAGGTGACACATTCTGGGACAAAGAGGGCACCTGTGGCCTGGCCCTCTCTCCCATGTGGCTAATGGGGCCAGTCAGTGTTACATCAGGGGAGAGAGCCACCAGCACAGGGAGGCTGAGGAGAAATTTCCTGGAAATTGCTAATCCCAGTCAAATACCTGCACAGACACTATAGACTAACATTTATGTAACATGCTTACATGTACTGGTGGCTTCAGTAACACTTTCTGTATTTATTTCTGCTCCCTATAATTTTTTCTTAAAATAACTTTGACTTAATCTTTATTTTTTGTAATTAAATATCTGATGTTAGGTACTCATGTCTTTTGTTTTCTTATGCTTATCTGCCTATTCGATTGACATTTTTGTGGTTGCACATTCCTCATTCCCACACATTTTGAGAAAATAAAAACTCAGTTAAGCGGACAATTTAATAAATTATTAGAGAGCAACATAGCTATGAAACATAGGTTTTTTAATCTGCTCAAGCAAAGTGTGAGCAGAAGAAGGACAAGGAAAACATGAGCACTAAACACTACTGAGGAGGTTTTTCTCTAAAAATGAAAACTAAGATTACATATTTAAAGCTGCATGGGGAAAAACAAAAAGTAAAGTATTACAATTTGTATTTTAAATTCTCTAGTGGAATGATTTTTACTTGCTCAAGTTTTGAACATGTAGGCGAAATTTTTCTCAGAAACATGTAAGCAGACAAAGAAAATTCCTTTGTAAAGTCATACTTGTAGAAACATTAGATTTGGCGAATGAAGAGAAAGTAAAAAAAAATGCATCCATTTCTGATAGTGCAAACTTGAATAATTCTATCTGATAATGTAACATTGGAGTTAGTAACAGAACACCGGGAAAAAACCCAGATTACTGACCTGAAATGCACGGGTCTTAACTTCAAGAACAGCATCTACAGTCCACAGCAGCACATTAGTAATAATATAAAAGGGCCTGCAGGGACATGTGGGTGGCTATCCATGCTATAAGGAATTTAGAAGTGAAATGTTAAACCATTCAACTTGAATAGAATAGGCTTTGATGGGAGGCAAAGCTTTTTTTACATTGAATCATATCGACCTGTTAGTTAATAAGTTAGAAGTTCCTAAGTCAATAAAATTTTGAAAATCTTTTTTGGGGTTCAGAAAAGACAAAAGGGAAGGGATAAAGACAAAATGCTCTCTTGATTGCTTGAAGAATGTGTTTAAATCTTATATTAATAAAAATTATGTTATTTTATATTAATGGAAGAACAGTTATAAATTACTTTTTCTTAGTAATTAAAAAATAAGAAATGCTCAGTGTTCTATTTGACTTATCAAGGCCTACAATGTGCTTATGGTTCAGTTTATGTTATTCCTAATTTGAGAATGTAAATATAAATATAGGTAGATCTGTTTTTCTGCCTGACAGGAAGGTAACAGTGACATATTATAGCCTCTGTGAGTCCCTCTTGTTTCTAAAAGTTCTTTTTCTTGCTTGGACTGAGACTCAATCCAGCCATCTGTATCTCTTTCTTATCTTCAGTTTAAAGAATAATATGAAGCAAAAGCCAAACTTAAGAATTTATTCTAGGAACTCAGTCAATACCAGAATAGCAGCTATCTTTCCATGGCTAAACTAATCTAGCATACTAGAATAACACTTTTTTTATCTTTAACTAAAATCCTGAAGGCTTTTGAAGAACTTTCACTTATCTTGAATGAGGTGGACCTGATGTTGTGATCTCTGCCTTCTCCTGGTTGGTGACTAAAAGAGGTATTTTTGCAGATTTTTTATTTCTTATGGTGATCAAGACCACTTCTGGATCAGCTGCACTGCAGATCTAAGCATTTTGCTGACTGCTTTGGACTTTTTATTACATTAACCTCTCAAGGACCAAAGATTTACAACAGGTCTAGCTATACACCTTGCCCAGAACACTCCATATACTGAAATGCTCAGGTATCTATATATGTTTGTCTGGTATAGCTGCAGCCAATTCTACTCTCCCACTCCTGTGTACTAGGAAATCTGCACTGGAAAGAAAGTCCCATTTCTTTGAATCACCAGAATAGAGGAACAAAGCTAAGAATCTGACCCAATATTCTTAGAAGCCAAATATTCAGTGAAATCAAGCATTTAACATCCAGTTCTCATTCTGTGGTATTTTACCAAGAGCTAGAAGCAAATTTGACTTGAATTCACATATTGGGAAGTCAGTGTGGGATTATTCCTCTGGTCCTTATCCATAATAGTGTCCTTTTCCATAATATTTTCAGAATGCAGGCTACATGGAAACATGGCTAATTTCCTGTGGTCTGTGGCATGTATAGTAAGAGATGTCTACAGAAAAGCAGTGAGTAAAAATCCCACTTTTTCGTAAGTTGCAATATGAAAGGAAAGCATTGTGCTGTTACAGGTTTCTGAGTGAAGCCTACAGCTCTAAAATACTGTTCAGCAGCTCTGCTGGGGCTGGGGCTTTCCCAGAGCTCTGCTGGTGTGAACAGTCAGCAGTGCAGCTCATATCCAAAATGCCCTGAGTGCTTTTGGCCCTAACTTCATGTTCATGAAATTTGGATGAACTAAAACTTGAAATTAAAAAAAAGAGAAAGCAGGCTCTCTTTGCAATACTTTGGGTTAGTGCCCATTTCCTAAGGGCACTGTGATCAGTTTCCTTGTTTAGGCTGGGGTGACAGAATGGCGTTTAAGTGCAAACATAAAAGACAAAACCTTCTAGTCTCAGTCTGTTGGATACATTTTTCTGCTTATACTTTGTAATTGGCTCTTCACTAACAGTAAAGTTTTCCTTGGGGAAGACTGAGGAGGATCCTGTCAACAGTAGTTAGTTCCCATGGTCTAAACACATCCATCTTGGCCGAGGTTACCTTGTTGTACAAATTCAGCCTGTTTTTGGGTTGTGATCAAATCCAGATCATTAAAATAATCCACTAAAGTAAAAAAGAGACTAACCAGAATACGTGGATATATAATCACACAATTCTATTACAGAGTGTGCCTGTGATCATTATGACTGAGGAAACAGTAGCTGTAGGACAAGAGGGGAAGCACAAGTCCAGGTGCAGGCAAGGCTGGCTAGTTAATGTGCTGCTGGGAAAGGATTCCAGTACAAAACCACACTTCTGACACTCCGTAAAAATATCTGTGACAGAAAATTTGCATCAAGGGATAATTCTTTCAAAATGAAGCCATGCTGTGGACTTCATTCCCAAATGAGCAAAAAATGGTTGCCTGTTTCTGAAAACTGACTTTTGCTATTTCTATGCTATTTCTCATAATGAAAATTTTCATTATTCCTGGAAGTCCTAGCATTAGGCTAGACCATTAAAACCGGTACTTTCAGTCACTAGGTTTGACTGCACTTACAGTAAAAAGCTGCATTGGGAAATTGACTGGAACAGTTTGCAAAGAGAGACTTTTTTCTAGTTATCTGAAGTGGATCAGGTAAGTTTGAAAGAAGAACAAAGGAAATATTCTGCAGAATAAGATTTCCTGCATAAGGATCTACTTCAGAGTAGCCACTGCACTTTAAAAGCGGCACTCTGATTTATTTTGGAATAACTTTTACAAGTAGCTAAGTTTCTTTTGTAGCTCTTATAACATGAAGGATCCTTAAAGAGGGTGTGAATGTGATTAAATTTAGCACCCACATCCCAATATAATTTACAACTTTTTTAGGCTGCAGTACACTGCCAGCAAGGTGGAAGGAGGCATTTCTATCAGTTACAGGCTATTTTATTTGTCAATTATTCTGATTGCAGCAGTGATGTTCTAACAGCAAAGCAGTGCAGTGTTAGAGTAGGCCCTTACAGGCTGCATGGTTTGGTGTTTCATTGATTTTGGTTTGTGTTTGTTTCTTTCCCCCCCAGATTTAAGAATCTGTTAGAAGAGGACTTTTAGCGCATGTAAAAATCTTTTGCACCTGCAAGTGCTTCAGATCTCTGACTGGGGATCCCCATTCCAAAATGGTCCACACTGTTATTACTGGCTGTGTTGCCATAGCAGTGCAAACTCTGTCTGATATGAACGTTCTTCCCTTCCACTACTACAGCTGATGAGCACAGTAATTATCATGGATTCCTAAGGTACACTTAAAATAGCAGAGGCAAGGAAATGCATTCTTGGAATATATGGTATGTTCTTAGCAGGCTGTCCTGAGAACTCACTCTCAGTGGGAAAGTTCAGCTTGTCTTCTGTGGTTATGGATGAGATATTTTTGATTTTTAAGGGTAAAGGTTACATTGGGAAAAGATATAGCAACAAGCATAAAAAATATTCATTTACTGTAATACAGCAAGATTTATATTATCATTGCTTAAATCATCTTATTGTTGCTAGTTCTACATACCCACAGACATGACAGAACAGGCCCAAGAGCAACATAAACTGATGTCATACTGTGGAATGACATAAGTAGGAGTTTTTCAATGTCAGAAAAATCAGTACTTGGGGTACACTACTGAACAAACTTCTCAAGTTTCACAGGTGAGAAACTGCTAAAAATAGTCATAATTCAGACATAGCAGAATGGCAAAAACCAAGCAAAAAAATCCATTGAAAGAAAACCTGAAAGCTTTTGTAGCCAATATTTATAACAGTGGAGAATATTTTCAGGATCTTAAAGTTTCACAAAATCACTGGGATTAAGCTTCTGTCGATACTAATTTTCTTCTTTATATAAATATATTTAACATAAATTCTCAAACTATGATAATTCATGATTTATTGAAAAGGAGTTTTAAGATACAAAATTTTCTATCTAAATTTTCTTCTTTTAAGTGGTGGCAAGCTCTAATAGAAATGCTACTTTGCCAGTGAGTTGTTTATCCTATCTTATCGTATGAAGTGCATTCCCACTCATATATTGCATATGATTGTAACACCACAGTTTTTCTCTCTGTTGAGTGAACAGTCATCAACAGATTTAGCAGGAAGACCAGTTGTAAATGAAAAGTAGCATATTGAAGAAGGAAGGCATCAGCTGGACAGATCAAGATTTTGCCTTCAGAAATGACGAGTGTTTATTAATTCAAGACATAAGCAGATTTTACTGGTAGGATAGTAATCAACTTGCAACTGAAGAAAATAGATGAGTAAAAGTGGCACATTGAGAATCATTTGGGGCAAGTAAGGGGAGAAATATGGGAATGCTCATGATTTGACTACCCATAGTTATATCTGTCTTAATTCAGATGCCTTCTTATTCCAATAGGTTTGATTTTTCAAGCTATTGTCTAATATTTTGTGATTTTTGGGAGTTCTAATGATTTTTTAATGATTATTATTTGAGTATCTTTATTAATAGTCTTCAATGTCACTATTTGCTCTTTGCTATCCTTTCCAGAATAGAATTCACATAAGTCCATAGGTATAAATACATATTGAGATACAAGGGGTATAACTACCAACTAGCCCATGCAGGTGCATTGAGATACGAGTTATCTGTCTCAGTGTAAATTTCTGTATGAGAAAATATAGAGGTGGTCCCTAATTCAAAGTCAAAGTTAAAATCTATCCTATGCCTGATATCTTCCTGAATAATCTTATCTGCTCTGTCTCTGCTTGTATTTAATACAGAAGAAATTGCCTCAAAGTAGGTGTAATAGTATAAAAGCAAACCATTTTAAGACAGAAATAAGCAGTAAGTATTTCTTCACAGTGCCAATATTTTGTGCTTTACCCCTATTCTAGAAACATGTTCTCTGTGCTCAGGGATAGCAATATAAAGCTCAACCAGGTGCTGCTTCCAGTTATGGCTGGTTGTAGGTGCCTTTCAACATGTCTCATTTTCTATCAGGATTCATTCAGTGTGTAAAAAATACTGTAAAAGTGTAGTAACAAGTCAAAAAGAATAGTGCAGTGACAGAGTCCATCAAAGAACACCTACACACCTTTACAGCCACTTATAATTATCATGAAAAGAGAAAAAAATGTATTAAAAGTTATATATAGCTGAGGGTGTTCATCAAAATCAACACAAAAGGGAATAATGTTCTGCAGCTTGAGGGCTGCTTTTAAGCCAGGCTGTGTAGACTTCTGTAGACCAAAGTGATCATGTTTGTCATCCCACTCTGGAGAATTATAGTGAATCAGTGGGCAGTGGTTGTCCCCTCAAGGAACCAAACAGCAGGAATCTTAGATTTCAGGAAGTTTTAGAGAATTGTTTCTATCAAAGTAATTATCATTCCCTCACTTGTGTTATATTTTCAGGAAATATATTTACAAAATGTATTAGATTTATAGTTTTACATTATGTTTTGTAGATTTTAATAGGCATAATCAGTATTTAAATACCACTGTAACATGCAAACAATTCTCTCACCACAATGTCCTTAGGATTCTGGTACCTTTTACCATCTACCTGAGTGTAGACAATCTTGTAATATGTGACAGCAGAGACATAATTCTTGTAATTGCTTTGAACTCCTTTTGCTTGTCTCTTTTTGACTGATTTTTAAGCAGCCATATGTATTACTAGGGAGACTTTCCACTGATTGTTCATCTGACTTACTAAAAGTATTTCAATAATTTACACAGCTAAGTAATTATATTCCGTTTGTACGTCACTGGGTTTCATACCTTCCTTCTTGATTTCTGAGAGCCTGTATCATTGTGGATTCACTGCTTTTGGGATCTTTTTTTCATACAGAATGTAGAATTCTAGCAAAAGATTATTAATGTGATCTTTTTCCTCCAGTTTTCTCAATTTCCTGGTCTTTGACAAAGTGCCTAAAATGCCAATATGCTTTGAGCTCAGTTCTGTGTATTAATGTCCTCATTATGTAGGTAATACACATACCTGGGTGCAGAATCTCCATGAAACACGGCATATATCTGATTTTTGACTTCCAGAAAATATCAGATTATTGGCTTTTCTATTCTGTGTCTGAGCTATGTGAAAAAGGCTCAAGATTTGTTTGTTTGCTTGTTTGCACATTCCACAATTTTCTAATGTTCAAATTCTTCCAGAGTCAGTACTGTAACAATTTGTGAAGACTTTTATGTGTGCAGGGGGTGTTTGAACATAAAGAGAGAGCTATGACAGTCAGCAGATTTTTCTATCTGACTGCTTAACAGGCATCCATTGTTATGTCTATTATATAAACTAACATGACACTATTTTCTATTGCACTTTGCTATGAGGTTCCTGTGATGAAGTTGCCTAGGTGACATCTCCAGAAGGAGCAGACAGTGGTGGTCTAACACTGCCCAGCACCATGTCACCCACAGTGGCTAAAGGAAATATTGTCCTTGTAGGATTCTACAGCTCTACTGCCTGTGTTCAGTGTAAGATTGTCCTGACTGTAAGTTAACCTGTCAAACTCCTTTACCTTTCACCCAGTCTCTCTGACCTCCTTTTTAGATCTACTATTTAGAGACTTCCAGTACTTTGCTCGTTTGCCCATATGAACCTTTATCACACAATGGAGCCAACAGCTGATGTTCACCACTACCTCTCAGACTTAGTTTTCATCAGCCTACCTGGCACTGGTTTCAGAAATCTAATAAGTTAAAATCGTTCTTAATGTTAATGATATTAACACCATTTAGCTATAGAATGCCTTCATCATATTTCTTAACTCTCACCCCAAATTGTTATTTTTTAAAAAACCCAAAGTAAAGGTAATTTTTAATATAAATTCATTTTCTCTGTTGGTTTGAGCATAAGGCTGAAAACCACAGTTTGGTTTTGACTCTAACACAGACAGATCCCTTCTGGAAAGTGGTTGGGCTGAAATGAAATGAAGGGTTGGGGCATACAGGGGTTAAGAAATACCCAGACTTTACAGAACTGGTGAATGGAACTGATGACCTGGCCTGCAAAAAGGGCTCTTTCAGACAGCACTGCCCAGCAGATGCCAGAAGCCCTGGTTTTCAGACAGGGCAAAACTGGCTGTTTGTAGTTTATAAAGAAGCCATTGCATGTAAGAGAGACTGTGAACCCCAGAATTCCAGCCACCCTGACCAAAGGGGTTGTGGGAGGGTTGCAGTGAACCTTGGGTCTACCTGCAGGTGTGGGTGCTCCAGCAGCATCCCCTTTATCCAGCAGTTATCCATATATTATTATTATATGCGTAGATTTTCTAGTATATATTTGTAGTATATTTTAGTAACTTTAGGCAGCTCTCCTGCTCTCCTTTTAGTTTTTTAGTGATTTTTTTTTCTTTCCATTCATCAGCTGTTTTGTACTATGTTATTGCTTGCAAGAGTGGAAATTTTCAGCTATGGCCCCAAGAAAAGTGCTGTTAGTTTTGAAACTAAAGGAAGAAAGCCTTCATTAAGTGCCAAGACAGAAATCCTGTGGTGTTTTGGGAGTGGGAGGATTACACACATTCACTGATCTATGATGCTATAAGTTCATCACTTTGAGGGGACTAATAAGGAAAAAACAGTGATTAACATTCACTTCAGCCATTGTCCCTGGGTTATGCAAAGTTAATGTTGAACTTCTATTTTAACCCACTTGTCCCTTATCCAACCCCCAGCTTCTCCTGCACACTGATTCTTAAGGTCATAGGTAGAAAATTTCACTGCTTATTAATAAATGAAAATGTTTAAAAACCTTTAAAATTGATTAGGTTCTAATTTTATGTGTAATTTAATAGAGCCATCTTCCTGCCTCCCTCCTTTGAAGTATATTTACAGTTGGCAAGAGTTTCTGTTAGAATACATCTTTTTCCACATGGACTAGGTGACCTTACTAAGAACTACAAAATAATTTGACAAATGGTAAAACTGACTAAGGTTCTGTACTACAAACTGTTTCTGGCACTGACTAATTTAGAATGCCTGATCTGATGTTACATCCTTTAATTTGTGGTAGTTGGCTGATAATGGTTAAAGTGTAGAAAAGAATATGCTTATGAAGACAGAAGCCATCTGAAACTTTATTAAAATCAATAGGAAATATCATAATAAAGGAGTTGTACTAAAACTTTCAAAGTCTAGGTTAAGAAATGTGTTGCAGTCAAACATTTGTTGAAGACATTAGAATTGACAACTATAAATGGATAAGACCTGTGGAGAATTATATGCTTACCAGATCCTGGGGGTATTTGAAAGCCATGCAGATGTGGCATTTAGGGACATGGTTTAACAATGGACTTGGCAGTGCTGGGTTAATGGTAGGACTCTATAGTCTTAAACGTTTTTTCCAGCCCAAAAGACCTTATGCTTCTATGATTCTTGCTCTCTTGTAGCTCATAAATAGCAAAGCTTTAGTGCTCTCCGCTTTTAAAAGGAGAAGCATTCGGATTGCAACTCAGAAAAAAGGTTTGGTAACATAAAATGTAAATATGACAGGGAAATTTTCCAAGTGAGGAAGAACTTTCTGCTTCATTCATGTCATTTGTCATTTATAATCATGGTGTTACCTGAGAAGATGACCTTTAGTATTTGTTGTATTTTGAGAACCAAACCTGTGCAAGACTTCTATTAATTCTTGGGAACTTCAATGTTGAGCAATGTTAGTAGACTCTTGGCTTTTGTGCAGTCACTGTGTCCTGTAGACAAATAATAAAGATTCTTTTTTTTATTGCTTTTGACAAGGAAGCTACGGTTTCCTGGTTTCAACACCATTTCAGCTGAAGTACCTTTCCTAAGCTGGATATCAGTTTAATTGAAATGCATGTGCTTTTTCACAAGAGAATGAAACTTTACAAATAAATAAAACAAATAAGAAATATTTATAAGAAGAGCTTCTGTGTTATTCTTTCCTTATTTGGCTATAGAACAAGGAAATAAACCATAAATTAGTCCTTTAAATAAAAAAATTAAAGTTTTAGCCTTACTCACCTGGCTAAAAAGAAAAAAAAAGCCTTTGAGAGACCATAATCTCTATAATGTTTATATTCACTAAGTAACCAGTCTTTAGGCTGATTTGCTAAAAAATCATAGGTGATTCTGCTTTCCCCCTTTTCTCTTTCTTTTTTACTTAAAATATTTAATGGAAATAGTTCACATGGTCTGTTAGAAATCCTTTTTCTTGCACTTGTTCTTATACCTGGAAAGTATCAAGAATGCAGTATTTTAATTTCCTGTTTTGTTTAATACTTGAGGATCTAGTGATGTTCATGACCTCTTTTAGATCCAGTTTTCAAATTATTATAGCCATACTCAGTTTGCAAAACTTGAATGTCCCTTGATTGCATGTTCTGCTTTTAGTAAAAATATTACAAGTTTGCAGTTTGGGATCTAAGGTCTTGGCCAAATAGTGAAGGATTTTAATCTTTAATAATGGCTGTTACTTTAATATTTTGTCAGGTTTTTGTGCTAAGTAAATGTGAAAAATAACAAAGGACACCAGGACCAAGTTGCCTGAATAACAAAATGTTTTCCTTTCCCATCTCTTTTTAATTGCTTTGTGGTAAAAATTGAATGAAAATGCCAGATCTCTTCTCTGTTGAATCTGGTTTTGTGCCTGGAGTTTCTAGCTTGAGAAGTGAATATGAATAAAGGTTGAGTGGGAAGGGTAGAGGGTAACTTTACTCAGTCTAGTAAAGTAAAAGAAAACATAAACTGAACTTTTATTTCAGCTTCTAGATTTTGTTAATATTCTAAAGCAAGACAAAATTAATCATATTAATTACCTTACAAATTAAGATATTGAGACTGATTGCACTGTGTTCATTTAGACAAATATGCTGGTTTTTCCACCTATCAATTGTTTGATGAAATATCCTACACCTTCCAGTTCTGTATAACACAACTGTATAACACATGTAATGTATAACATTACATGTGTTAGATATTTTACTTGCTGGAGTTTTATGTTGGTGAAATTTGGGATATTTAATGAATATTTTAGTGGAAAATAGTTTTGCCATTATTTACAAAGCTTAGAAATGCCTTCCTCAATGACTTAACTCTCAGCAACCATCAGAATGTGATACCACAGTCACTCGTCATCTTGCCCCTGGCTGAACCTTCCTGTCTGTAATGGCACAATCCATTTGCCAGGCTGAACAGCTGGGAGTATGATCAGATCAGATCCCTGATGCATCTGGAAACTGGTGCTCTAAAAAAAAAAAAAAACAAGGAAAGGTTTTTTTAGTTAGTTCAGTACCACAAAACTGAGTTGAGAGATCCATCACAGAGTTTTGTGAGGTATAGATGAGGAGGAGCAAAAATATCTTTGCCTTTTGATCACCAGTTGTAACTCACTGTTGGATTAGATAAACAATGTTGTGAAAGTGTTGCTCTGCTTAGACATTCAACTTCCTTTGGAGTAGTGTATCTCTCCATTGGACAACGCTGGTGAAATCAGCTTCTGTAGACTAACGCAATCTTGTAAACACCTGCGACCTAAATGCAGTAAAATTTGGGAATATTCATCATTGTTCACTCAGAAGACCTGCATCTCTTCATAGATCATTACCTGTAGTTACCTCTGGGAATGCAAGACCCTAAACAAGGATCTGCCATTACTGCCTGGGAGAACCTATCTTTTTTAATCACACCCAAATGAATAGACACCTTCTGAGGAAAGACAATCAAGAATGATGCCTGGTAGCCTGGAGCATTCTTGGGTTTTGTGCTTTTTTTTTCCACTACCATCAGGGGCTGTCTCTGATCTCACACGGAGAGAAGAGGAATGTGCAGTGAGAAGTTTACTTGATCCACATGCTGCAACAGAAGATACCCAGATGTATCTGCGTGTGGAAAAAAGACTGATAATGGCTGAACAAAGCTATGAAAAGAGTAGCCAGAAGAGAGGAGAAAATGGTCAGAAATGCAGAAGTCATAAGGAATAGCAAAAGGCAAGAGACAGATACAGTGGGATGGAGGAAAATGTAGTGAAATTAAATAAAGTCAAAGCCAAATAAGCTCTATATGTTAATATACCTATATGTTAATATACATGTTAACATATGTTTATATGTTAATATAAATATACAAATAATTAATGATGTAAAATAAGTAAGGATGTACATATATGTATTTTCCATATGAAATAAAGGGAGAATTAAGACAGAAAAATACTATAGATCAATAGTGTCTTCCAATCATATTCTCTTAATGTGAAGATCAGTCTTAGAAACCAATTTATGTAATCAATCCATCAATTTATCTGTTTATCTAATCTACTGTTTCTCATACAATTGTGCTGCTCAATCTTAAAAATCTCCCAAATCCACCACTTTTTAGGAATTTTCCTGAATTTAAGCTTATTTTTGACCTATATGAAAATGCATATTTATTATCATCTGCTTTATCTCATCTATCTATTCACATTAAAACCTAAAAGTCTGAAGGTTATTTGCTTCTAAGTGATCTTCACAAATTGGCAATAGTTTGATGTACATTTTCACTTCTCTGACAAATGCTTATGCTTGACATCATCAAGGGAAGACATAGAGCAGTTGCACTCTGAAACTGAGTTTCATTTCATTCTTGAGATGATTGCTCCAGGCACAGAATGTGTCCTGTTACTTGTGTACTACTGGTGGTATTTAAACATGTTGCTGAGAATAATTCAAGTCATTTACATGCTGCATGCAGTAATTCAAGGCATCTCTTAAGGAACAGAAAGGTTAGCTTTATGTAGACTTAGTCAAAAAGTCTTCAGAATTTACTTCAGAACTTGCTTGAAGTGATAGGAAAAGATATTAGGTTGTTGCAATTAAAGACTTTTCCTTACTGGATTAAAAAAAAAAAAAAAAGAAAAAGTCTAGGTCTAATGCATGAAATCAAGTAGATAAAAGTGACATTAGCAACTCATATGACTGAACAGAACCAACCATGTGGAGCAAGCCAGCTTGTGCTGGTGACATGATTTCCACAACTGCACTTAGAAACCCTTCATGCTCACCTGGGCCTTAGAATGCCCATGAGAGCTCCAAGAGCCAGATGGGCAATTTGAACCCTCTTGTTCATTGCTCCCCACAGGGAAGCCAGTTCTCATGCTTTGACAATGTTTCACGTCCTGAACAAAAGTTCAAGGAAAAACTTAACTAAAATGTCACCTTTCATACAGTTCAGGTGGGTTTAAAATTACATTATTGCTATAAAACATAGCGTGAGTGGTTTACTACTAGGCACTCAGGTTCATGAAGGAATTGCAAGGGCTGTATTTCTGTAGAGAATGTGATGTAGGATTGCTTGGATATAGCTATCAGTTTTACCTGGGCAGTGGCTTCAACTTCCAAAATATCTTCCTAAAAAAGCTAGGATTTGACTTAGCTTTACTCCCAGCTCAGTAAAGTATTTCTTCTGTATGCAGTAAGTGGATTGTGAGAAGCTAGACACATGCTGTGTTTTAGAGTGCAGCAAATTAATACCTCCTCTCCTCTTATTGGATTACAGTATTCTCTGACTTGTGGAATTACTTTTGAGCATTCCAGAAATTTTATTAGAGATGTCTCATCTCTCTTCTGAATTTTGGACATTTCTGAAATAGTTTTCTGTATTGGGGCTTAATAGAAAAAACTGTGTAATCTTAGCAAATTAGTTCAAGAGAGGTCCACATGAACGTTTTCATTTCATGTGGATTCATATTCCCCCAAATTTAACTTTGAGAACTGAGTTCAAACAAACCAAAAATTCAAAGGAGAGCTACACCCATATCAATGAATTTTGTCTGGGGAATGTTTTTCCTCTTTGAGTCATAACCAGCATAATAATGACTAACAACTGGTTTCCATCCAAACAATGAATGACCTGTTTTTGCTAAAAATTAGATCTTTATCTGGGAAAGCCATAAATCTTGGTGACAATCTTGCTCTCACAGGTTTAAATTTCCATCCTTGTCTTCCAGATTCACTGCAAGATTTACTTTTTTTAGATGCAACCTGCTGTGTATATATTTGTGAATTTATTTATTCATTTATTTATTTACTTTTACAGGAATGATGATTTATTAACTTTTTCTCCTATGATATTTTTCTGTATGGTATGACTTCATCATCAGCTTGAATACTGAGTATGGCTTCTTTCACAGTCTACTGCCAAAGGAAATATTTACAAGTGCAACTGGGGAAAGAGAGACTCTATGACTGCTATAAATTTATTGCTGGTTACAAACGTGTCATGATTCTTAGTGGTGCCACGTCTAATTTAGAGCAAATGTAAACCTCTGCATAGACAGTGCTCTGATATTCCAGTTAAATCTGCAGAAAGACTAGTTACTTGATAGAAACATAGGACCTCATTCTGAGTGTTAGTATCAACTCCCCCAAAATTCTTTGGGGAAGAGTTAAAAGTCAGGCATTCTTCAGCAAGGATCTCATCCATATCCTAGGTCTTTGTTTATTTTGATTTCAAAACCTTTTCAATAAATTTATCCCATATGTATAGTTAAACTTTAAGGGATCTCGTATGCATTTCCATGGGAAGTAATTTTGGTTTTTTTTTCCCCTTTTTCCTTTTATTTAGCTACCAGAAATCTATTTTTGAGAATTAATTTTTGATGCTGTTTGATTTTTGTTTCTGGCATTTTCTTACTTTTCTGTATTTGGATTTTAGTTAGTTCAGATTACTGATTTCTTCCAGATTCTAATCTTATATTCCTCTCTAAAATCCTTTTCTGCCTGTATATAAATTTCATTCATGTACTAAATAATTCCTAAATTGTTTAGCAAGTTATTATCTGTAGAAAAGGCAGATTTTAGTAAGTAATAGCTTAGTGAAGATAGACGTTTATTACATCTTAAGTTGATAGGAAAATTTAAAATTGTGCAAACAGATTTCTGAATGGGTATGATTTTACTTAATGAAAATAATGAGTATTTATATTGTGAAGTGAAAATATACCATTATATATAGTAATAGCTAAATAGACAACAAAGCCTTGATTTCCTTCCAAAATGTCATTTTCTATGAACAGCCTTCAAACTCTTCAAAGGAACAATCTCTGGGCAGACTTAGAGCACACTAGACCAACCCTCTTGCCAGAGTAGGACTCTTTAGCTCCAGTGGAGGCTTCTGAAGACCAGGATGATACTATTTTTTCCTCGTGATTGGATGTGGCACATATGGAAACACTGGACTTTGATCTACTGCCCATACATGTGCATATATTTATGTGAAGGCAACACACTTTTCCATTTTTACAGTTTCAGGAAAAAAAGATTAACCAGAGGTGGCATGTTGATACTTCACCAGTATTTTGAGTTTTTTCCTGACCACTTTCTTTCTGAACAGAACTTTAATCACTGAAATGGAAGTGGCATTGTGGAAGATTAATTATTCTGGGAATAGCAGCTTGGTTTTGGACACCATGTTTCTTCAGCCTGTTGGTCTGTTGGGTCCTTTGGGACAATGGAACTGCTAAATGTCATGTGAGAGTTACACCTGCAATTTGGCTGTGTGCTATGGAGACCACAGTTTCCCAGGAAAAATGGCATTAGAAAGCAGCTTGCCAGAGCCAGAGCATTAAATCGGCTGTTGCTCCTGGCTGGTATCTGGTGAGCCTTTGGGAAGGAGGGGAGATGGATGGAAGCACTGTAGCTGAAATGAATTGTCATACTCAGGGCCAGGTTGTGTGCTCCTGCTTTTGTACATCTGTGCAGTGAACAGAAGAGTATGATATCTGTGCTGGTTTTAATTTATGTGATAATAATAAAAGCCACAAACTTCAGCAGTAGAAAAGTACATGGATATTTTCTTATAGCTCTAGGCAGTTCTGTATAGACTTTTCTGAAACAAATGTCTCATCTTCATTCTTATTCTTATCTAACTAGCTTAAACTAGTACAACTATGACTCCTGATATTGTAAAAGTGTTTTAATTTGCAGTGTAGTAAAACCCTAAGCCCTTGAAGGACCAAAAAAAGAACATAATTAAATTTTCATGAAGAGCCATTTTAATAACAAGAAGGATTGTGGGACCATTTAGCTTTGTTTTCTTTAGTTTATATTTTTCTTATTCTATTTTAATCTTCCAGAATATATACAAATCTCAAAGAATTATTTCTTGCTTTCTGGAAAGTATTTTCTCCACTTTCCCTACTCCTTTCCCGTTTTTTGCTACTTAATTCTGATCACTGGAACTAAATGCCAAGAGGAAATATTGTTATTGGATTAATATAATAAATTAACAGATTTCTCACTACTGCTGTGCACAGCTGTTCAATGTAGATTATGTGTAAAACAGCTACTGGAAATATTGCATGAGGGATTAAAATATCCTTTTTGTTTCTGCTCTCAATAGATTCCTGTAAGATTTGAGTAACCCTTAAAATGTTTCAGATTGGAAGTTCTGGGGGAACAAACAGTTTAACATATTGTTTCACCATCAATAAGAACCTGGATTAAATTGATAGAAGTCAAAAGAAATTCATTTGTATAATGAATTCAAGTGTCTCTTCCTCAGCAGGAAACAAGTGTTGATGTCACAATTCAGTATTGTGATACACTCTGCCAGTCTTTGCTGATTTTTTATAAATCATTCGCTGCTGCTTAAATATATATATAAAAAAGAAAGTTATGTTGAAAATTCGTACAATACATTTTTGTTCTTCTCCTATTCCTTGGCAGTTTTGGAAAGTTAGACATAAATAGGTTATTATTTAGAATGAGTCATTGTTAATTTAAGAGTTTTAATGATTAAATGCGTTAACACAACTACGTCTAATCTATTAAGCATGAAATGTATTCAAAAAAGGACATACATGTTTCATACGAGTCTCTAAGAGTGAAGTATTATAGACTAATAATAGAGGAAAATTTAGATAGAAAATTTAATTTAAAATCAAAATGTTCCAACTGGGAATTTTATTTTCTTTAAAGACTTCAGTAAAAGGTATTTATTACTTTCTCCACTCTCTTCTGACTTCTTTCCTCTGCAATTATCAGACAGACAGCAATTATTATTTTTATTTTCTGGCACTTTTTATGCTTTTTCTAGCTTTTTTTTTGTCTTAGTCACTTCCTTATGGAGAATGCACACTGAAGCCATATAAAGTTGTTCAATAATTTCAACTCTAGCATTTCATTTGCTTGTACGTTTGCCAAACTTTAACTTGTTTGAACTAAAATGTTGCCTCCCATATAATTACACTGGTGATGGAAGGGGAAAGAAGTTTCAATCAAATGTGATTTTTCTGGGGCATTTTGAGGAAAACTGCCTCTGATTACCAATGTCAGTAAGTATTATATATATAAGCACTGCATTATAGTTTCTATCAAAAAATACAGTGAGGTCATTCTGATGTCAGAAATATGCTTGATGTGACACCTGTGGATATTTGGCCAAATTGTGAACCTTCTTAAATCTCAAGTGTCTCATGAGAGCCACATTCACAATAGAGACTATCAGTGATCAGGAACTATCTGAAGATTTCATTTGAACTGGGCATGTTAAAATCCAGGACTGGGAGGTGTGAGCAGAATTTTCCTTAGAGTTGCCCCTTTCAGCTGTCAGGGACTATTCTCATATTAGGTACTGAAAAATAGATATGAACTGAAAAATAGATATGAACTTGTCCTTTGTTTCCTCTATTGCTGCCTAGAAAGGGAGGATGCACCAATGTGTGGAATCAACAGTTGTGAAAAGCTAAAGGAAAGTGTATAAATGGCAAGGAGATTAGGGTGAAGGACTAGGTGAAAGCTAGATGAAGATAAACATTTTCCTTAGGCATATATTGGACTCTTAACAATAGTACTTTTGTCCCTGAGATGTGGAAATAATAATGCCAGTAAATCTCACAGAGGTGCTGCCAAGAGTTTTCATGACCGTCTCCAATATATTCAGGTATTATACACAGCACAAAAAACCCACAAAGAAATAGATAATAACATATTACAAGGTGAATGATGTACAGGAAATACAGAGCTCCATACTGAGTGATAGAAACCACAAAGTATCAATTACAGTATTTGAAGTATCTTTCCATCATAACTACTAAATAGGTAGGTACCCTATGGAAAAATAATTGTAATCATGGTATTTTAAAAAAATACTTTAAAAACTGTCAGATACTTATGAAGCCCTGATTAATAAACTGTCATTAAATCTTAATAAAAAAGCAAAAGGAACACTCACAAATCAGTAAGATATTTATGTGTTCTGAGGTTTCCAGTCATCACTGTCTAATGTCTTTGTAACTTACCTTTTGCATACTGTCTCGAGCATAAGGAACATGCAAAGGAAAGACCTTTGCATCCTGGCAGGAATTCAGTGTGTACGTCACTGTGCTTCACACTATTGTATGAAATTTTCCAACCTTCATTTGAAGACAGACTATTTTTTAACACACCCCTATATCCACATATGTGTTTAGAGCACAGTATAATGTCTGAAAGGCTTTTAGAGGTAAATGATGCTTTATCATTTCAATATATTAATTAGAAAACATTGCTATTTTAATTGCAGAAGTGTGTATTGTTGAGAGAGAAAAGAAAGAGAGCCTAATGTACTTTATATGTCCTCTGTTGACTGATTTCCCTTTAATTTGTAGCACATTTTCTTTACACTAGTTTGTGTGCATGGATGTGTCCTCATTCGACATTTGGCTCAAGCAAATAACTCCAGAAATGAAGGATATGCCTACTGAGATCACTTCCTGCTGAAGTCTGGTTTCTTGGCTGGGAAACTGGCTTCTCTTGTTCCTGCTGGAAAGTATTTACAATGGGGATGTTGTAGTATAGTGGCAAAGTTATTCCAGGACATGTTCACAAGTATAAATAGACATATGAATAGTTATGCTAAAGAATCATAGAAGGCAGTGAAACTAAAACCTGCTCATAATAATTTTCAGCCCAACTCATCACTAAAGGATGTTGGTATCCCAGATGGGGAATGACCATCTTCTATTTCTGTTCATGTAATGGCTTTTATGAATAGTCAATTGTCTAAATAACATTAAAAGTTATAGTGATACACCAAACATTATTCTTGTGAAAGCTATATGTATCTCAAAATTCCTTTGAGTGCTCTTCATAGAGGCAGGGTCCCTGTGTGCTGTGTTTGCTCTCATGCTGCTGGTCCCAGAAGTGCTGCATGCAGCAATGCTGGAGCTCAGGAAAAGCAGTGTCTGCAAGGCATGCCTCTTCTGTGGAGCAGGGCCTGGAGGCACAGGGTGAGGAGCTGGGAAGAGCTGGGAAGAGAACTGATGTTTGGTTGCATCATTAGACTGTTTATTCCTCACCTGAGGACTGGCAGAACCATCCTGCACCACCTTACCTGGAGTGGTTACTTTAGTGGACACAAAAAGTTGTTTTCAGGAGTTGAATCTGATTGCCTCTGTGTGGTATCTTCAGGTATTTCTATTGCTTAGGAAGAAATTTTTTTTAACTGCCTTGTTTGCAAATGAAAATACATAAATCTTAAGCAATGTGTAACCCATTTTAGCTTTTGATATGAGGACCTGAGTAGTTAAATCTAATGGCACCTAAATCTAATGGTTTTCTTTAGTTGATATTCTGGCATATTTGCTTATTACTCTTTAGAAAAATTATAGTGTGACCTTTTCTTTTCATCCCTTTCATACCCAACCATAATATTTAGATGTATTCTTGTTACCAAAGTTATTTCTTGTGTTCTGCTGCTTATGTATGCTTCTTATGCTTCCTGACATCTCTTATGTATATCTGTTTCTTTTAAATTCTGGTAATTGCAAAAAAAAAAAAAAAAAATCAATCCAATGATAACAAATAATAGCCATTTTTTATTTCTTACTTTTTCTTTCAGTTTCTGCTCTACCTTTCTGAAAAAAAACCACCCCAACAAACAGATCTACAGGAAAATCATGCAGATAATATTGATTTGTCAGAAACATTCTATGAAGTAAGTTATTAAAAATTAAGGAGTTCCTTTGTCTTTACGAATTAATGTGTTTGTAAGGCACTGTTATCCAATATATACAAGAATGTGCAAATAAATATGTGGTTTCTGGTCATATTACTGTTGTTGTCATAATTGCTATGTTTTTCCCAGAAACAGATTTGAAGTTCCTCTGGCTTCTTCCTTTTTCTGAGTTAACCAGTCTTGGGCAGCCTGTCAAGCAGATGAGATTTCTGATTTATAATTAGTTTGTGCCCATTGTCCCCCATGCCTTGGGTGTATTACCTTTCTCTCATGCAGAGGCAGAGTTTTAGTGCATTGGTGTGAGCCTTGAGTCCAAATAAGGTGCTCCAGCCTGTGTCCTCCTGCACAGAACACCTTACCAGCCAGTGCTCCTCTTAGATCTCCAAATCCCTTTTGTACTTCCCTGGCATGTATGTGCTAGACACCTTGACAGACTGTTGATATTATGGATGTTGCTAAAACACTAGCGTTAGATTGTGATAGAGGAGACAATACCATCATTTATTTCCACATTTATATTGGTGAGAAAGAGACATATCTCCCCAGTTCCTCATGAAGTGTATTGAGCTTGATATTTGAAGTGTTACTTCAGTGCAGCAGAAAAGTTTAGGTGAGAGCCCAGTATCAGTGATATAGGCACTGTGCAGTTCTGTAGAGAGAGCTTGCCCTTTAGGTAGGTATTCAACATTAAGAAACGTTTGCTCGCAAGAGCAAAAGGACCCAGCAGAAAGGCATCTTTTCAACTGGCATATTTTCAACTATTTCTGACAAATTAAACTGACCTTTAGAAATACACGTCTGGGCTGGCACCAGAGCCAGAGTTTCTATTTTTTCAGTGTGTGTGCAGAGCCGAAGGGAGCAGCGAGCAGGGCAGGAGCTATTGTTTGTGCCCGGGCAGGTGGCAGCGAGGGACGCGCCGCGTGCCCGGCGGTGAGCGATGGCAGCTCCCGCTCCAGCGGCACCGCGCCCAGCCAGCCTGCCAAGGCCTCTGGGCAGGAACACTCTGATCTTCCCTAAGGCAGCTCCGGCCATTTAGTGACCTGAAAGGTTATGTTGAATTACAACAATATCTGTAGACAGCCCGCTGAGGGGAAGAAGTGGGGGGAGCTCTTTGGGTGTTTGGTGGGTTGGTTTCTTTCCAAGAAAAACATTCCGAGTTCAACATTTTTATTTTAAATGCTAGCTCAGACAGAAAAATTCTGATAAGAATTCAGAATTTTGTTACCTAAATGAATCTTTATATACATATACAGACTGCTGTCATGTATCCAGTTGTCTTATAAGTATTTGCTGTATTACAAATAAATCAACTTTTTTGTCTCTACAAAAGGTCATACATTTAGTGCTTAGACTGACGACCATACCTTCAGAGAAACTCAGATTGTATTCGTAAACTGGAGGGATTAATTTTTTTTTGAGAAAAATGCAGCATATGAACTTTTGGTGGATGTGTTGAAAATACGCACTTGGAAAATCTTTGAAAAACTTGAAAAATACTATTTTGGAGCCATTAGAAGCTGAAGCCCAAGCTCTTTTGAAGGTGGAGCTTGTTAGAGGAGAGAACTCCAACAGTGTTTCTAAAGCTTTATAACATAAGCAATAGAAAATATCAGTTCCAAAGCCCTGATTCATTTTGATTTTACCCACTTGAATGAAATGTTTAAATTAGAACTAATATTGTAATCAGCAACAGGAGAACCTTACTCTCTGTAGGTGCTTTATTTACATTTTAGTCAAATGTGCATACAATTTCTTATCCCTTCTCTCTACTATCTTCTTTTTTTTTTCATTCCACAAATGGACTTCTGACATTTTTGTACCATCAAATGTCTGATGGAAAAGAAATTATCTTGTGTCTAAAGTGTTGTAGCTCTGTTGATGAGAGGACAAGATGTAGGATCTTGCCACAGGAATGGGACTATTGCCAGGAAGTCACAATGAAGAAAGAGCACAAATCTTTACATATTTATTTGCCTGTTATCTCCTAAATACATATACATGATGAAGACTCAAGGCTAGAACAAGTACTCAGATAAGACCACCAAGCTGTCAGCTAAACTTCAATTAAATGTTAAACACAAAACTTTAAAAATTCATTTGGACTTTTGAACTACCCGACAGTATAGCAAACATTTTTACTTTTTACTTTTTTTTTTTTTTTTTTTTTTTTTTTTTTTTTTTTTTTTTTTTTGTGCCAGAAAAGAATAATTGCCTTTGCTGGAACTAACAGTAGCCAACAAGTATATAAAAATTATGTTAGTGAAGAGATGTTTGAAGGTTGCTTACAATTACCTGTTGCCTCAGTTATGTGAAAGACTGGGAAGAAAGAAACCCAACTGATGTGAAAAAAAAAAATAAATCTTCAATCACTTTGGTTAGATTGAACAGTTAATAGCAGGAGATAAAAAAAAGATTTGTATAAGAAACAGGGTAAGTATTGCATGTTTGGAGTGGAGCAATAGATTGTTTCAGGATAAGTACAGGTATAAATCTTTTGCAATGATTACTAAGCCGTGTAAGAATCACAAAGAAAAAGAATGTCCATACTTTTATTTGGCAACTGAAGTCCGTTGTGAAATTTCCAAGTTCACTCAAACAGTCAGGAAAAGAGTGTTGCTCTAGTGGCTGCCTGTCCCTTTGGTGTTCAGTTGTGATGGAAAGATTTCAGGAAAAGACTATGCCTGGGTTTTTAAAGTTTCTGAAGCAAAAGTTTACAAATGTCATGATTTTGTGATCTGAAGACAGAAGCTGGAAAAACTAAGGTATACCAGATTCTGCAGAAGCTTTAAGCAGACAATTCCTCATCTGAAGGAAAAAGACGTAGTACCATACAGAAAAACAGTACTTACTTACAAACTGTCTCATATTCTGTAATTAAAGCAAGTGCCTGTAAAATTTAGAAAAAGACCTGTTTAATATACTGTTTAAAAATGTAGACTAATGCTCAGAAAATATTTTTTTTATTATGTTTGCATTCTTTTGAACTAACGTGTCCCGTATTTTTTTAACAAACCTGCAGAAATGAGCTGAATCCTGAACTGGTCAGACAGAAGTAAAATTTCCTCATACTGCTGTGTATCTTTATAAGGACACTCTCTATGACAAAAGGGATGCCAAAGAAAAGAGATGATCTCTGTTTATTCCTAAGGAAACCTGTACTCTGCTTACATATACTGATGAAGCTACTATTGCCTCCTGCCTGGTATCTTATTTTTAAGTCTGTCCTTTCAATTGCCAGGTGACTATTTTGTTTTCATCACTGGGAATAGCAAAATATTTTAGATGATCCACTGCAATACCAATCCATTATATAGAAAGCCAGAGGTACACTACTTAAGAGAAAATTCTGCATTAAAATACTGGATCTTTTTTTTCCAGAACAATAAGGCCAGGATAACAACTTCTATTTATATCTCTACTATGAAAAGAAAAAAGCACCTCTTCTTGGGCCATTCATGGTGGCTATTCTGAAGCTATCAATCAACTGAGTTCATTTGGTCTATAAAACTAGGGGACATGAAATAAAAAATAAAATACAGATAAAGGCTCTTTACATATAGGTCATGCAAAAAGGTAGAAACATGATTGTCTATCTCAGTACATGCAAGTGGAGATTGCAGTAAAACAATGTTTCCTCAGATCACTGTCTACACTTAAAGGGACACATGTTCAATGACAGAAGGAATGTCAAAAAAAAGAGAGGATCTGTGAGTGGACAGGAAATAGATGAGAGCATTTCCCCATCTAGTCAATCTATCTTCCAAAAATCTAATATGAGAAAGGAAATTTAAGTCAGCCATAGGAGTATTCAGCCTGCCTCAGAGCAGGAGCTTTAGATGTTTTATCAGGGTTAATATGGATAAAGATCAGACACAGAAAAAACCCACCCAAAACCCTAAAACTTGGCCTACTTAGTTTATTATTCTGGGAATTTCTGGGAGCTCCTGAAAGAACAGTGTCCTTGGCTGTTATTCACACCAAAGAGTTTTCCCTGGGACCTCTCCACAGCCATTCTCTGTCTCAAGAATAGCACAAAATGGCTACAGCAGGTGGTAAAAGCTTTCTGGTAATCTTTTATTCCACTGTGTTTCCAGGTGATAATTGAGGAGCACAGTTCATTCTTATGGCTCTGTGATTTTCCTGGCTCTTCTGCAGTATTTGTAACCTGGATGTTTTCCTTGTGAACTCTTTGCACACATGTTTCTTCCCCCCTGCCCTCAGCCCTTACTCATGTTCCCAGTTTGGATCTGTTGGCCCTGGAGAGCTGCACAGGGTGAGGTCCCATCACCATTACTGCTGCTGATCAGCCACGTGAAAGATAGTTTTTAAATCACCCAAGATCCATTTGTGTGTTTTTGCTTTCAGTTGTGTGTCCTAAATCTGCAAAGCAGATCTGTATCTAAGAGATAAAAACAAAACAAAAAAACCCCAACATAGAAGAAAAAATTATGCTACTCCAGACATTAACATTTCAGATTTAAACTAATACCTTCCAGGAAGATGGGCGAATAAAGCGGGCAAAAATCATCCTAGGCAAATCCAACAAAATAATCAGAAGTCTGCCAAGAGCAAGACTGATACTATAAATCTTAATTAATTCAAAGATTATACATTAATATAGTCCATCTAAAATTTTCCTATTCTTCAGAAGATCATGAATCAATATTTGTAAAACTCTTTGAAGAGGACAAGCACTGTTTAAATACCACATATTAGTCATTAATGCAGCAGGTAGTGTTGTTGACTTGGTTTGAAGAGTTCCATGTGACGACTATTTTAAAATAAATTACTACTGAAATGACAACTGAACAGTGTATGAAAGGAAGCTCAAAACATTCAATCAACACAGTGTTCTACATTCTTCTTGAAAACACACTGATTTTTACTTTTTGCATGTCTTTCTTATATTAAATGAAAACATCTGTCTGGGATTTCTAAAAATCTGGAGAACAAATGGAAATGAGACACAACATTCCTATCTTTCAATTGTACTTTTTATTAATTGCAGATCAGACTACAATCCAAGATCCAGGTGCAGCGATGTGTTTGAAGGAGAGGGCCCCAAACAAGCTACACATGAAATGTGTGTGAGCAGGTCTCTACCACTCTGGAGCAACAAAGGACCAAGATTCCTCAGTTCCATCCAGAGGGACCCTCCCATCCAAACCTCACAGCTCAGCACTCTCACATGGAGTCTTGAGGCCAGTAAGGTGGGGTTAGACCCCTGCTGTGCCCCAGTAAGGAGCCACATGTCCTTGCCATCAGTGCTTAGGGATAGTACTCATCCAATTTTGTAAAATTTATTTTGCTCAATATAAAAGCGAGAGATGGTTTTAGAAGTCAGGTTCAGATTTGGAACTGGTCTTCACAGGAAAATGAGTATTCTTACTGCAGACTAATTCAAGGCCTTCTTGGTTTCTGCCATTTAGTGAGTTCATTCTCTAGGCTCTTGGGTGCTCACCCTCGACCATTCTTCTACCAGAATAATGTTTTGAATTATCATTATATTTAGAAACAGAATTTTCAAACAGTGTCCATGAAAAAATCTGAAATTAAAGATTGAGCACATGTGATTCACACACCACAAAACATGATTTTAAATTCAGAAATCTCCTTTGGAAAAAAACCAAAACTATTTCTTAAATGAAGAGAGAAAAAATATCCTTAGTATAGAATAAGCAAGAGATAATTTTTAAAACTAATTATTCATTAATAAAAGGCTTTTGTACAGCTTATTCCAGTTCTCCTAGGTCAGATTATTTTACAATTAGATTACAGGGTGTTGCTTATTAGGATACAATTTCTTCTCATATTCATTCTGTTTTCCTCTACTTCTTTTCTTCAGTAACTTTTTAAATACATTCCTCAGTATGTAATTTAATAATATAACTCTTATAATACATTAAGATACAAAGAATCCAGACTTCTAATTTGAAATTTATAGCTTTATAAATAAATTCTCTATTTTTGTAATTCTGTGAAATGGACACTTGTTCTTTTCAAGATATTCCCAAGACTGAATTTGGTCTTAATTTGTATTTTGCAAGTAGTGTCAACCTTTGCTTTTAATAACAAAACTTTTAGTGGTGAAAAATGTCTGAGCAAGGTCTAATTTGGGAGTGAAGTTTTAACGCAATTAAAGAAGATAAAAGTTGCAAAGGATATTATGCTCATTGACATAATGCAAGCATTTTCTTTCCTGCTCTTAAGCATCTATAGTGAACACACCTGCTTTACTAAACAGTTTCCTGTTCCTTAAAATAAAGCTTAAGCTCCTAGGAAAAAAAAAGGGTACTGATGTCATGGTGGTAGTAATACCAGTCTGTTATTGGTCACATAAATTCCAGAATTTCATCAGAAGTTCAAATTATTTATTTTTAAAGGATCCCATACAAAAATAAAGGTTGGCTTCAAATCTTGAGGTCTGTAAAGGGATCTGAAAAGAACATTTAGTGTTTAATTGTTTCATCCCAAATTAGGTAACAGCCTTGCTGTAAGACAAAGGAGATTCTGCAATAGTAGTCCAGCTAAAATATATGATCTTTGCTCCACACAGGGGTGATAGATAATTAGATGCAATACCTACTAGAATAATGCTTTAGAATTGAGAAATCAAAATTGCAAAATGATACTTAACAAAACCTAATGGTTATTAACTATTTAATAGTCACAGCATTTTGTGAGAGGAGGTAATTGTATTTTCCATTTACATTGAGTTCTTCATGCAAAATTCATAAAGGAAATCAGCATATTCTGAGACATATAAGAAGATGAGCCTTATTCTTGGCATGACAGCTCTGCACTGCTCTTTCTACCAGTCTTGAAAGCCACAAAGAAAAAGGAGAGGTGAGGTGAGGTAAAGGAGTTCTGGGGGACAAGCACTGGGTAAAGGATCCCGAGGGTACAGCACACCCACTTGATGCCAGGGTTCTTGTGTGAGGACAGATGCAGAAACTGGGAAAAAAGGGGAGCCAGGGTAAACGGTATGACCCTAATTCAGATGTGGAGCCACCCTTTTTATAGCTGAGTGGAGAGGTCTTGGCTTTTTTCCTTGATAACACAGACAATTGGTAAACCTTACTACCAGGCACGGCAGATTTTTAACAGAGGTGTTACAGCCAGCTCTGAGGCACAGCCCTTCTTGCAATACTTGAAAAGTGTTGGGGCCACATTGCAAAGCTTTTTAATCCCTTCTAAAAGTATTTCTGCAGGATGCTGTAATCCAGCTCTCAGGGATTAACAGTATATGTACAGCTCTATTTTCTCTGTTCCACTGTTGAGCATTCACAAGTAGAAATGTTGACTGACTTGCCAGGGCCAAAGAACATCATGATCACAAATGTTTTCCTGGTTTCCAGAGTAGTGTCATTGCCATTGCACTCGTGACATGAAAATGAAAAAAAAAAAGAGATTCAGAATTTTGTTATCTATGAATAGTATTTCGTTATCTATGAATTCTCCTACACTGGACTTTTCAATTTCCATTTTTATTAGCAAATTATTGCCTATACTTCTTAATAACAAGAAAATCCAACTAATTAAACAAACCAAAACAACCTAGAATGTGTTTTTTACACTAAATGTATATATATCTCTGATTTGAGAAAAGACAGGATAGTAGTATCACCTTTATACAATTTTATGTTAACAATTTAAATAAGAGAAATCTTGGTATTGTGCTAGATATACATTTCTTGTTATCCTACACATTACTTACTACATCTGTACCCTTCCTTTATTACTCCTTTATGTAGTTGTAAATAAATTCTCAAATTCCTAATCAGACATATATATTTTTAAATATGTTGGCAAAAAATATCTTCCCTTTACTTCCTTAAAATATTGCAGCTCCAAACCACATGTTAGTGATATACCATCTTAAGGTGCAAGACAGAAAAATAATGTCTTGTTTTTTTACTCTGCCAGTACAGATCCCCATTCTGGGAAAGAAGATATTTCCAGGTTTTCAGTGGGATTTTATATTCCCCTCTAGCCTTGGAATTTCCCAGCAATATCAGATTTGTCAACCACAAAATCTTGCAGTTCAAGAAATTAAAAACAAAAAAAAAATAGATTTCTGTAGTATGTGATGACACTTCTAGAAAAAGCTCTGATGGTGTCTGAGGAAATTAGTTTTATAGATGAAAGGCTACAACAAGCAGTCACAATAAAAATGCAAATGCTTTAAAGTATTCTTAAAATGTCATTTTGTAATAAAGGCGGTGTTTGCCACCCATATAGTATAATGTTTTAGTCTAGTGCAATGTTTTATTGTTAGTAATTTGGTTTTCCAGTTGGAAGGTAATGAAGCCTGCCCAAAATGATTTATAAACATATATATACAAATATATTGTGCTTGTATGACTCCTTGTATGAAAATAACTCTAGCTATTCAGCTGAGATCAGTCCTTTCATAAGTCCTTCTCTGAACTTGGCTACCATGAAAGAGCCTGATTTTCATATGGGAAATGTATGTGTAATAAATTAAATTCACTCTTTAGATGTCATTGTGGATACTGTAGATTTTTCTTTTCTATACCCTAACCGTTATTTTAAAAATAATTCTGTTACTACAAGATACATTTTTCTCATATATCAAACAGTACAGATTTTACAAAAACATTTCTACAACAAAACTTTATTTAACTTCTTCTTGCCTGTAGTAAGTACAGCAGGAAGAGAAAACTATTATGGAGTGACCTAATCTAGAATTAGATGATTGTTGAGCATGAAACCTTCATCTGTATATGATCAGAGATTCCTATAAACGCTTGCATCTAGTGTGACAAAAATCAGCTTCAGGAAATAGCTACCTCAACTGAAAGTGGCAAACAAATTAATAGACAATTGTAGAAAAATACTGGAAATATATGAGTTTGCTTGGTTGCTCAAACTCTGCAAAACAAAGACAGTCTGTCAACCATAATTTGAAAAAACATTGTGGTTGGTTTGCGTGTGGGTTAACAGCATGAATGGCACCTAAAGTCATTACAGAGATTACAAAAGTGAAACTGAATAGTACATTAAAGCTCATAACTGTTAGTTCTGGTCACAGGGCAATATTCTGTAATATTATCAACATCAACTCTTTTGTATTAAGCAATGGAAAGAAAAGGGCACACCCCAATTTCACAATTTATTACAGTCTCTAGATTTGTCAAATAATATCAATCTATGCTCTTTCTCTACTTTAAATTTCCATGTTTTATTTTAAAAAACGAATGCTTTAGTTTTTATAGCTCCTTCTTTATTCTTTTTGCCTGAAAAATTACCTCTTTTTCCATTTGCTTGGTGTTGTTAGCTACTGTCGCCTTCCAGGATACTTTGAGAATGTACTTATGTGCTTATGCATGTTGAAAAAGGCACTGCATGGACCATACCTCACCTACAAAGCAAATTAGTTGTAGCATCTGTTTCTCTTTGATAAATGTATCTAATGTTTTTAAAAATGTAAGCTAGCATTCTTTCATGGTAGTAAAGCTACCACTTTGATGTAATAGAAAACATCTGTCTTTTATTTGAAGAGGTACCAGAGGTTCATTTGTTTGTTTTTAAAGAGTAGTAAAACTCAACTTTCAGGCAGAAAATTTCCAGCTGACTTGGGCAACAGCAAAAATTTATGAGAGTAGTGCTAGGGGGTTTTTGCCACAGCTGTCTGTAAATGGCCACGTATTGCAAGCTCACATTCCAGAATTAGCGCAAGGACTTTCCTCACTGCCATTCCCCTCACTCCAGGGGCGGGGAGAGAATTTTCCTTTGCATTTTAGCAGTGCTAACTTTCCCTTCAGAAATGTTCTTGACATAGCACTCTGCTTACTGCAGGTAATGACTAAGTTTGGAGACTGAGCTTCCCATGCAACAGCCAAAGTATGATCTGAACTCTTCACTTGGATAATATGTTTTTTATTTCTTCCTGCAAAGCAAGTGGTTCACTGAGTTTGCACCCATCATAATGCATGGGACCTGGTAAGACACATCTGTGAGTCCTAAGGGAACTGCCAGATTAGGTGGTTAAGCCACTATCCATCGTGTTTGAGAAGTTGTGGCAATCCAGTAAAGAGGTTCCTTACTGGAAAAGGGGAAACATAAACCCCACTTAAAAATAAAAAACAAAACAAAAATACAAAAACAAAACAAAACAAAAACCAAACCAAACCAAACCAAAACAAAAACACACAAAAAAAA